>JBBHKE010000404.1:218635-305213 GCA_037447655.1 Zygnema cylindricum | reverse complement strand
CAACTAAAGGCAAAAAAAAACAATATATGATTAAAAAATAAATAAAACTAAAAAACAAAATAAAATAAAATAGCAATGATGACCTGGATAACCTCGAATAGCCTCGAAAGCCGCCAAAAAAAAGAAAAAGATGACAAAAAAAAGTAAAAAAACATATAAATGAAATCAATAAATAAATAAATAAATGGATAAAATAGAATTGATTACCTGTATAAGCTTGGAAAGCTTCTAAAACCGCCATCCAACTAAAGACAAAAAAAAAGACAAAAAAAAAGACAAAAAAAAAGACAAAAAAAAAGACCAAAAAAAACAAAGATAACAATAATAAAATAATAATAATAATAATAAAAGCATTGATTACCTGGATAAGCTTGGATGGCCACTAAAGACCCAAAGAAAAAAAAAAAGGAATACTAAAAAAAGATAAAAAAAAATAGCAATAATTACACGGATTTGCTCGGATGGCCTCTAAGGCCCGCCATCCAACTAAAGACAAAAAACAATATCAATATATATCATAAAAAAAAATAAAAATTAATTAAATAAAATAAACAGTAATAATTACCCGGATAAGCTTGTATGGCCTCTAGGGCCGCCAGCTGGCTTGCTGAGTCAGCACCCAGCATGATGACATGTCCCCCCAACAATTCGTCTTTTCTGTACATTGAAGCGTACTCTCCGGCAGATATTTCCGATTCAAAATTCGTTACAAGAGCCGACGAAGTTTCTTCTTTTTCTCGCCCGTTTTTGTCGTCTTCTTTGTCCAGACTTAAATCTCGAAGAGTCGAACCTACAATTTGTTTCACTTTCCCCTGTAAAAAACAAAAAAAAAAAAAATTACAGAAAAAAAAAAAAAAATACAGAAAATTTGATCAAAAAATAATTACAATCATCATTGCAACAAATAATATACATGCTATAGAAATTAAAACCAAAGAGTAAAACCAGAAAGTAAAACCAAAAAAGTAAAACCAGAAAGTAAAACCAAAAAAGAAAAACCAAAAAAAAAAACAAGAAAAGAAAAATGAAAAAGTAAAACCAAAAAATAAAACCAGAAAAGTAAAATGAAAAAGTAAAACAAACAAACAAATTAAAAAAATAAAACAATTTAAAATTGTTAAAACAAAATGTTCAAAAATTCCAAAATGTTCAAAAATTCCAAAATGTTCAAAAATTCCAAAATGTTCAAAAATTCCAAAATGTTCAAAAATTCTAAAATGTTAAAAAACTCAAAAAAAACACAAAGACATATAGCAAAGTTCATAAAAAATAAATAAAAAAACGAATTACATATATATATATATATATATATATATATATATATGTATATATATGTATATATATATATATACATCATACCTGATGAATGTCGATACAAGGACGAAATCGGACGGCTCGTATTCCTTCAGTTTCATTTTCACTTTTTAAATTTTCTTTGGTTCCTGTGGCTTCCATCTTAAACCCCGTATGAGAAATCAGTAATTATGGACCATAATTCTTGAAAAATCATACAAAAAATGTAAAAAAAATAAATGAAATTGGAATCAAAATTCAATAATTGTCATACTAACTGTGAAATCAGTAGTTATGGACCATAATTCTTGAAAAGAGATCATGAAGTTGTAAACAAATTCTAATTATTGTCTCTAATTTCGAATCTAAATGTGAAATAAAGTTCAACTTGTCAATCATGTAAAAAATCCTAAAAACCCTAAAAAGCCAAAGTGTTTTGTTTTGTTGGTATTTTGACAACAAAACAGTTTTACTAGTTTTACTACAAGAACAAAGAAATAAATTTTACGTCGTCTATTTTTTTCACTATTTGAAATAACACAAATTTCTAAAATAAACAATTATTTTTCTTGCAATTTTCTTGCAATTTTCTTGCTTCAAGAACCTCGAATGCCATTTTTTTTATCCGAGAGTTCAGTTTTGGTCAGGTATTTTCTGATCTTAGAGTTGAAAAAAAAAGAAAAAAAAAGGGTGAGAATTAGTATATTAGCACGCAGTAAGCATGTTAAATCCGTTTAAGAGGCGGAAAAAACCTAAAATTAAAAATAAAAATGTCTATAAGGTGTCCAATGGAGTTGACAAAAATGAACAACCATCAAACACCGAAAAAAATACATTTTTTTTTTGCTTGAAAGATATTTGTGCAACTTGAAAAAAAATGAACAAAACATGGGATATGGAGTTAGGAAAATGAATAAATGATGGAATATATATATAGAGAGGGAGAGAGAGAGAGAGAGAGAGAGAGAGAGAAAGGGAGAGGGGGAGGGGAGAGAGAGAGATAGAGATGAATAAGTTCCATAACTTAAGATTTTGAGTCACTATATATGCCTCTTCAACCCAATAGTAAAATGTAACCACTTCCAAAAAACAAAATATATCAACAGGAAAATTAAACCTCGTATTTACTTTCAAAATCCCAATGACTTGAACAAAGATTTCCTCATTTGATCTTTTGACATTTAGTTACATTTTCAGATTAAACGGCTTTTTTTTGTTTTTTAACGGCGCCTACCGGAAATTTAATATTCAATGGATGAAATATGCATCAAGTTTAGAAATTATAAAAAAGTACATTAAAGAAAAAGGATATGGAATAAAGACTGATATGCTTCCTTCTAAGCTCTTCAAGTATCACAAAAACTTAACTAATTTTAATGATGCTTATATGAATCCGCGCTAATTCAAGTGGAAAAATATTGGTGATATGGACCCACAGTAATTCCGCTGGAAATAATTGCTAATATGGAGCCACAGAGATTCAAGTGTAAATATCGTTAAGATGAACAGACATTAATTCAAGTGAAAAATGTTGGTGATATGAATCCAATCTAATGTTGGTGATAATCCACACTAATGCAAGTGAAAAAAGTTGCAAACATGAATCCACACTAGTTTAAGTGAAAAATGTTGTTAATGTGTATCCACATTAATTCAAATGGAAAATGTTGCTAATATAAAATCCACACAAGTGGAAAATGTTGCTAATTTGAATCCACACTAATTCAAGAAAGAAGACTGCCATACCTCCGTCAACAGTCATGACGTTGGAAGGCCGTCCTCCTCTCCAAGGGAATCTTCTTGAAGAAGGAACATTTGATCCATTTTTCTTTTGGAAACCTTCTCCATCTAAAAAATTATTGGAAGAAGAAGGAAGCCATGGAGTTGAAAGAGAGGAGAGACGATGAGAGAGGACAGAAGCCATTGTAATTAAGGAAAGAGAGAGAGGATAGAACGTTTTAAAGTTTAAAATGAGACAAAGGATGGAAGTTAGGGTTTCTAAAACTTTGAAGAAGTCTGTCAAAATGTGACGTCTCCTCCAAAGAAACCGAGGACAAACCCTAAAGTTCTAACGGGGTGTCCCCATGTAATCGGTACTTTGATAAAGTATTTTGGACTGTAGTGAAAATTCTCCGTACTACTTTGAAGGGCGTCCCAATGTGCGAAAATGAACTTTGACATGTGAAGGTTGTAGACGTAGGTACAACTTGTGACGATTGAAGGCGACTACGAAACTTCCGACGATTAGTGACGCCAACAAAAACAGCGACAGTTGTAGACGTCTTTTTGTGAAATTGTAGATGTTTAAGGTTTGGTGACATTGTGACGTCACGCTCACTTGTGACAACGTCGACGTCAGTGATTCAAGAACTTTCCGCCATAGTTTCCCGATTTCGTTTTTTCGACTTTTTTCACTCGACTTGCCATTAAAAAAAAACCTAAAAATTGTAAAACAAAAATAGAAATCAGATATTTTTCGTATAATATCAATATTGTCGTGTCTCATTCTAAAAAGTGTGAGATGACAGCGATAGTGTGAGAGGGAGAGGGGAGAGGCGACGACGACGCAAAATTTTGAAAAGGACCCATGAATGAAAGTGGAGTTCCGAGACACCTGCAAATTGTTTCCGTACATGCTCGTGACGGGCACGGAAAAAAATAGCGCAGACTCTCCTTCGCCCTAAAATTTTCTCGCTCGTGTGACGCATACGTGGGTCGTTTTTCATTCGCTGTTTGGGCAGTACTTGAAATAAAATCACCCCCTCGAGGTGATTTTAAATAAGTTATTTTTTGGGCTGGATTCTCTTGCCCGGGGTTCGAAAAGGGGAAAACGCCAAAATGCGTTCAGATAACGACAAACATGCTGTACATTCAAAGTATGAATTGACATTCACTATACTTTGGTAAAAACGATTTTCTCGTATAGCTGAAGTTTTTGTCAAAATTCTCTAAATTTTAGGGTAAAAAGACAGAGAAAAGTAGATACTTTAATACAGGGGGACACCCCCTAATTTGTGAAGTCCTCTTTACTTCTTTAAGGTTTAAACTTTTAAAAAGTACATATCAGTTTGAGCATTAAGTATGCGTCGTATTTTATTTTGAAATAAACGCATGTGCGAATTGATGATTCTGGAATCTGGATCTTTGAGGTCGACATTCAGTAGATCGCAACGCTCAATTGAGCATTACATAACAAACTGAAGTATAGTAACGACAAATCAATACAGTACAGTATAGTACAGTATAACAATGTACTGTAGTGTAGAAAGTACAGTGTAGAAAGAAATAGTTTTTTTCGCTACTTAAAAACATCTTTTCTGCGTACACACCTGTCTGATTTTCAGCTTGAGACCGCCAATCGAAGCTGAGAACCTTACCTTTCAATCGCAACCGTCAGATCCACAATAGGACATGTGTGCACAAAGAAAGAAAATTTTGAGAGACGAAAACAAATTAACACTAATTGCGATACACGTTGTACTCAGCATAAAAAGTATTTCTGGTTACCATACTTTTATGTACGGACAAAAAAAGTATGATAGGTAGTGTTGGGTATCGAGGACCTTTTGCCGATATTCGATATATATCGAATTTCAGGTACCCGATATTCGATATATCGCTTCGATAAATCGAAAATCAAAATATCGCGATATATCGCCGATATATCGAGGCATTAAAAAAATAAAAAATAAAAAATTTCACAGGTCTCCAGAGTCATGTGCCTTCGAGACAAGTTGTTCATAAAATCTTTGCCGAAAAGAAATACGGTTTTTTCTTGAAAGTTAGCAGAGGGAAGGAGATCTTTGAGGTACATTGACGTGGTACACTTGCGAAGTACACGTACATAATACGCAAGTACGAATTTCCATACAAAAACAGTCGGTATTCAATTTTTTGACGATTTTAGAGATATGATCGTCAACTTACAATGAACCACTCAAATCAAAACACATATGTAAAAACTTGTTTACAAACGATACGCGATGTAACCGAGGCCTCTGTTATACATAAATTTTGTTGTCTGTACTATTACATGCAACTCTGAGACCTCCATAGGTCCTCAGAAAGGGCATCTTGAAAGAAGCTTTTAGGATAACCCTGACCCTTTTGTGTTTCAGCAAGAATAACTCCCACCCTAGCAGACAAAAACTCTAACCACCTTCACCACTATGAAAACAAGACTCCTTTGAGTCGATAGCAAAAAGAATCTATGAATTTGCTCCCCTGAGCAGTAAGTAATGGAGGGTCAAAGTTGATCTTTTGTACCGAATCTCTCTTGGAGAGAGGGTCCTATCTACCAAATTTTCTAAGTCCTATCTCTCTCTAAAACTATATCTACAAACGTACGACACCAATCATATTATTGTGTTGTACAGAAAGGTACAGGTGCCAGTGTACTTTGTGTACGGACAATGTACGACATGGCCAAAAAGTCGACACATGTCATATCCGGATTTGTTTCCGTAATCCCTGGAGATTCCAAAATCCAATGTCATGGTGCCACGTGTCATCCGATGTGGCGATGACCACAAACCGCCGAAATCCCCTTCCGCGATCTCGGCATTCATCTCGGCCGTCCGATTAAATGCAAATTTCAATCTTAGCCGTCATAAATAAATGTGAGGTATTCGTTTTGCTATCGAAACAAATGCGCGGTACTTGTTTCTTCTCCATACCTTAATCCGTATTTTATATAATCGAATCTATGCATCCAGTCAATGGTTACCGTTAAATGAATTAGTCGACGTTGAAACATTTATAGATTTATCAAACCCTATATGACCTAACACTAGACTTAGACTAAACGGCTAAAGCTACCGGCTATCGACAATTTGACGGAGGGTAGGTACCAGGATCAAATCCTGGTTTGGACAGGTACTCATTTAGTAAATCTACTAATCTACTACCCGTATATTAACAAATATACTACCTGTAAATCTCTGGATAGCAAGGCAGCCATGGCTCTAGCTTCCTCTTCAACTTTCAATAGCTGCAACAAGTGTGGTAGTTGAAAAGAGGAGTTAGAGGCAGATTGCATCGGCTTCATTTTTACATTATATTTTAGACCTAGAAAATACTAAATGAACCATCAATTTCTACATTACAGAGACCTCTTCATGTAACCATACCCCAAATAAGTAATTATATGAATTACAGAATTAGTATTTTTTTGTTGGTTACAACTTGCGGTGTCTACCTTTAAGTCACGAAACGAAAATCACGTCGTACGTGGCGTATCAGACAATTTGTCTTTTTTGCTAAAATTACATATTATATAGAAATATACAATATTATATTTAAAAAAATACTATATATCGCAATAATTTATGTTGGTCTCGGTATGATATATCGAGGTTTCACCTTGATTGATATTCGATATATCGAATATCGAAATTATCGCGATATGAATGTACCCCATACCCAACACAATTGATACGGTACTGTAGAGGTCGCAAACGGTCGAATGAAACCGTGACCGACCGTCAACCGACCGCCCGCGCCGGATCCGAAATGGGTTCGGTTGCCAAATTTTGAGGGGCGGGCGGTTGCGGTCGATTGATTCACCAAAAAAAAACCAGTCGGTAACGGTCAGTCAACCAAAAAACTAAAAAAAATGAAAATTTTGTATTGTCCATAAAATCCAACATTATTGTACTGTGTACTCTTTGGTATCGTGGAAGTACGTGAATCATGATTAGCGTCACAAAATCTGACACGGTAGTAACACTATTCATTTTACAAATCTTAGGGAACGCGACAAACCGTAATTATTGGCTTATTCATACGTCGTACATTAGTTAATGTTGTACTGTTTCGGTTACGGGCGGGCACGGTTAGTCGCGAGAAATCGAGTTTCGGTTAACTTTTAGTTTCGTAAACGTCGGTCGGTTAACGGATAACAATTTTGGAGCGTGACATAACTCGGTCGGGCGTCGGTTACTCAGATTTTGAAAAGAAAAAAATGGTCGGTTTCGGTTATGTAAAATTTTGACTTTTGCGACCTCTAGGGTACTGTTCACCGCCAATCGTTATTAGTGTTGTGTACGCTAATTTTGTCCCGCTTTTTTTTTTTATTCTCCATTAGTGTAGTTCATTCTATTTTTTTCTCTATTCTATTTAGGGTTATTTTCAGTACGTTGTCTCTTAAATAAAGTTGTGTATGGTCAGTGTCATACCGTACATAAATGTACCTTTTTAAGTTAAAAATTACAATAAATTAGTTTTAGTAACCGCAGACGCATGAGAATTTGCGTTCTAAAAAGGAAAAAAAACCAGGTCGTAAAAAATCACGTTCCCACATATTCGTCCGACAGCCGTGTTTCGACCGTGTGAATGTACAATTTGTCAGATTTTGTACGGATACCTATATTAGTGTAAGCATGTTTAAGACCGACATTTTTTTTTTCAAAGATCCAAATTACCATAATCAAACAATTAGAATGTATGATTTTTTCCAAAAATTTCAAATTCTTAAATAGCGTACACCACGGTAATTATTTTTATACGCTACACCGTGAATCGTTATTAGCGTATAGAAATTATTAGTGTATATAATGATTTAGTGTCATTTACGTTAATTTGTGTATCAATACCATTTTCAAAAAAATGTTTTATTGTAATTTCTCCATAACGCTGATTTGGGTATACAGGATCCGCCGTCGTAGCATGTACGGTAAAATAGGTAGAAGTACAAAATTTGACGCCGGCACATACCTTTTAAATAAATAAACCCGAACGAAAATAAATTTCCCGTAATCCTCAGGATAGCCTAGGTAGCCATGGCTCTAGCTTCCTCTCCAATTTCTCAGTGACTGCGACAAGTTTGAGAGTTGGAGAGAGAAGTTAGAGGTAGACTACCTCGGCTTCTTTCTTTCTATTCAGACCTAGAAAATAATTAAAACCATTAATTTCTACACTCCCATTATTTTCTAGTCAATCTTTAATTTCAGACCACACTTCTCCCTGCAGAAAATTAGCTTAGGGGAAGGCACAGGTTTGGTCATCATATCTGCTACCATCTCACTATCTGGTCGGTACTCTAAACTGATTATTTTATTTTATACTTTCTCTCTAACAAAGCTGAGTCTAATGTCCATGTGTTTAGTTTTTAAAATGATGTTTAGGATTGGCAGAAATAGCGATTGCTGCTTGATTATCACAAAATATTTTTTGCACACCACTCTTAAGATGACCAAGTTCACCAAGTAAAGACTTGACCCACATCAATTCTTTTACAGCAGAGCAAGAGGCCATATACTCAGCCTCCATGGTGGAATGAGCAATGACCTTTTGCTGTTTGCTACTCCAACAGCAAGCCCCATCACCCACATATAATACATATCCAGAAGTGCATCTCCTCATCGGAGCATCACCATAACTAGCATCACTCCAAGTAGTGATGTCAGTATTCTCCCCACCCAAATGCAACCATAGATCCCTAGTTCCTATCAAGTATCTAAGAACTCTCTTAGCTGCCTCCCAATCCTTCTTAGTGGGAGCATTTAGACTTCTACTCTGCACTCCTACAGCTGCAGCTAAATCCGGCCGCGTACAATTCATAAAATAGATTAGACTTCCCACTACTTGCCTGTAAGGAATAGTCTGCATGAACTTCTGTTCTTCAGGAGATAATTCCTCGTCTAATACTATGACTCCTCCTTCCTCACTCCCCTCACTGCCCTTCTTCAACTCCATTGGAGTTGTACAACTATTAGCTTTATCCATTTGAAATTTTTCAAGCATGTTCCCTATTGCTTCCTTTTGAGTCAATCTTATAATTTTTCTTTTTCGGTCTCTCTCTACTTGAATTCCCAAAATATATTTTGCTTCCCCCATATCCTTCATTTCAAATCTCCCCTTAAGATCGGTTTTCAGTTTATTAATTTTTTCCATTGATTTACTTAAAACAAGCAAATCATCAACATAAATTGCAATAAATATAAAACCTTCCTCATCTTCGAAAACATAGATTGAGTGATTTGAGCTGATCCGAATATATCCTAGACCGGTAAGAAACTCATCAAGCTTCTTATTCCACTGTTCGAGGCGCCTGTTTCAAACCATAAAGAGATTTAATCAGCCGGCATACCTTACTCTCCTCTCCTTCTTCCACAAACCCTTCGGGTTGTCGCATGAAGATCTCCTCTTCCAATTCTCCATATAAAAAGGCTGTTTTGATGTCCATCTGGTGCACTTCCATGTCTTCCGCTGCTGCCAGGCTGAGAAGTATGCGGACGGAGGGAAATCTGACCACCAGGGCAAAGGTTTCCTCGTAGTCTATTCCCTCCTTTTGTGTAAATCCCTTTGCCACTAGTCGGGCCTTGTAGCGCTCGATTGTGTTATCTGGGTTCAGTTTTAATTTGAGAACCCACTTACAACCAATTGGTTTTCGGTTAGGTGGACAATCCATCAGCTCCCAAGTATCGGCTGCCATAATTGAGGCCATCTCTTCATTGATGGCTGTCTTCCACCGATTTCGTTCTGGACAAGTCATCGCCTCTCCATAAGTTTGAGGTTCATCTTGATGAGATAGTTTTGTTACCTTGTTATTAACCTGTTTTTCTTGCAGTCTTTTACTACTTCTCCTTCCCCCTTCAAAATCTGTGGCCGGAATAGATGGTTCTCGTGGATTCTTTCGAGCAAACTCGGTTTCTCCCCTATCCCTTGATTCCGAATTAATTTCCACCACGTCTTCCGCTTCGGGTAGAGTTGTCACTGGAGTTTCCACAGCCGAGTCCTTTTCGGTCTGATTTGTTCCTGCAAGAGTGTCATCTTCCCTAAAACATGGATAGTCAGGAAGCTCAAAGTCATCGGAATTTTCTGACTCAAATCTGATTTTTACTGACTTCGTATATTTGAAGGGATCCACAGACTTTCCTTCATCCATAACTACTAGATGCTTTACTAAGATTATATCTTCTCTTTTTAGATCATAAACTCTATATCCTTTAACATCCTCATCATATCCTAATAAGTATCCCGGTTTTCCTTTAGGATCTAGCTTCCAATTAGACCGATCTGTATCTAGACTGAATACTTGACTGCCGAAAACCTTTAAATGAGATAAGTATGGTTTCCGGCCTGTCCATCTCTCATAAGGTGTTTGATCTTTTATAGCTGAAGTAAGAACTCTATTTTTGAGGTAATTAGCACAGTTTATTGCTTCTGCCCAAAACCTTTTTCCTATCTTCTTATCCTACAACATACTTCTAGCACTATCACTTAGTGTTCTATTTAACCTTTCAGCTACCCCATTCTGTTCCGGATTTTCTGGAACTGTCTTTTGGTGTTGAACCCCATCTTCCCTCAAAAAATCCTCAAACTGGTTAGAAGTATACTCTCCACCATTGTCACTCCTTACTCTCTTGATTGGAGTTTCATGGAGTTTTTCGCTCCATGCTTTATATTGTCTAAAACAATCCTCAGCTTCTGACTTGTTTTTCAAAAAATACACCCGGGAATACCGAGACCAATCATCAGTTATAGTCATCATAAATCTCTTCCCCCCCGGTGAGGGCACTCTAGCCGGTCCCCAAATATCTGTGTGTACTAGATCTAGAAGTTTTTCTCCCTTGTAGGTGGCTGTTTTAGGAAAGGGTAATCCGTGTGCTTTACCTTGAGCACACCCACTACAATCACTTATATCATCACTCTCACGTAACTGAATCCCTTCCACCACTCCCATCTTTTTCATCTCTCTTAACTTATCTAGATTCACATGCCCAAGCCTCTTATGCCACATCATAATATCATGAACACCAGCATAATAAAGTTTCTTCGTTTCATTACTTAAGATCAGCCTAAACATCCCATGGCTACCTTTCTCAGCAATGAAATAGACATCCTCCTCAAAACTAGCAGTAAAGACTCCTTCCCTAGTGCTAGTAAAAAAACCCTTATCATCTAATACACATGTAGAGATAAGGTTTTTGTTCAGTTCCGGGATAAACAATACATCGGAGAATGTTAATATGGATGTCTTTCCTTCTACTAACACTTTCAGATCTACCGATCCTACAAGAGTAGTGGTGACTATCCTCCCATCCACGTACTCTATCTCTACGGTGGGAATCTTTCTTATCTTAGTGAACAAGAGCCTATCCTTACACATGTGCATTGAGGCACCTGAATCTATAATCCAGCCTGCTTCACCTTTCAATCCACCGTAAGCACATTTCTGCCTTCGTGGAATTTCAACCTTAGTTTTCGCCTCCAACTCCTCATCCAAAAGGAGCTCATCGTCCTCGTCCTCGGATTCCGCCTCAAGTACCTGTGTGACAAGGGCCTTTTTCTTTCGTCTCGGGGTACCACCGGTCTGCCCCTCCTTTAACTGAAGCTCGGTTAGCTTAGTGCACTCTGCCATATAGTGCCCTGGTTTCTTACAAAAATGACATAAACCTTTGGGAGCCCTTGGTTCGAACTCGTCAACCTGTTTTTTCTGCTCCCTACCCCCATAGTTTCCGACTAGTTTCCGGGAATCCTTGTTCCTCCAATTGGTCACTGTTGCCAAGGCTTGGCCACTCTTTCCTCCCCTTCGGATCTCAATCGTATTCTCTCGAACGAGAATCATCCGTACCACTGAGTTCCATATCCACCTTGAGTCCGGCAAGTCCTGCACACGGTTGACTATGTTCTCGAACTCATCAGGCAACTTCATTAGTAAACAGTTAACCTTTTCTTTTTCACTAAAAACTTTTCCCGCACTCTCTAGCTCCATGAAGAGTGTAGCAAGCTCATTGCAAAAATCCAACATATTTCCCCCTTTGTATACATACTCCTTAACTTTATGATCAGCCAACTGTTGTTGCTGAATCGTACCACTTCGGTACATCTCTATGAGAGCCATCCAAAGATCGGATGCCCTCTCTACCTGCAAATGATCACATGCAAGTCCTTGAGTGAGATGGCGTAGGATGAAGTGATTTGCCGCCATATTGTTGAACTCCCAGGTTTCAGTATCATTCTCCTTGTTCCTCGGAATAGGTGACATGAATGCTAAACCAGTTGCTATTGGTGTGGTCGCCTCCTTCTCCTTTCCTTTGTCCACCACCTCTCCTTCCTTTGTTTCCTCCGTTGAAGGTGAATCCTCTTTCCTGGTGAATCTGCTTCCTTTAAACCCTGGAGGAATTCCAAGACTTGATGGACGCCTCAATCTTCCACTCACTATCCCCCAAAACCTTTTTTCGCATAGAGCTCCTATCATCATACTTTCCCAGTATATGAAGCCAGTTCCATTAAAGATTGGTACCCTAAAGGGTGGGCCCATAACCTGAAACTCTGAGACCTCCATAAGTCCTCAGAGTGGACAACTTCCAAGAAGCCTCTAGGATAATCCTGACTCCTTTGTGTTTAAGCAAAAATAACTGCCACCCTGGCAGACAAAAACTCTGACCACCTTCACCCCTGTGAAGACAAGACTCCCCTGAGTCGATAGCAAAAAGAATCGTTGAATTTGCTCCGCTGAGCAGTAAGTTATGGAGGGTCAAAGTTGACCTTTTGTACAGAAGCTCTCTGGGAGAGAGGGTCCTATCTCCTTATTTTTCTAAGTCCTATCTCTCTCACAGACTCTATCTACTGATGTACAGAACCAATCAGAATTGAGTTCCGTACGCAAAAGTACAGCTACCGGTGTACTTTAGGTACGGACATTGTACGACAAGGCCTAAATGTCGACACATGTCATATCCGAATTCGATGCCATAATCTCCGGGGATTCCACGATCCAATGTAATATCGCCACGCGTCATCCGATGTGGCGATGGCGACAAACCGCCGAAAACTTCCTCCGCGATCTCGACGCTAATTGCAGCCGTCCGATTAGAATCTAATTTAAACGTAGTCGTAATAAATACATGTGCGGTATTTGTTTCATTTACGAAACAAATGCGCGGTATTGATTTATAGTCCGTACCGTAATCCGTACTTTATATATTACCGGATCTATGTATCCCGTAATCTATTATAGTTAAATGAATAATCGTACGTATCCATATTTAAATAACTATCAAACTATATACTACGTATCATGACTCCTAGACTTAACTGCTAAGGCTACCGGCTATTCGCTGTCTGCCGGCCGGTAGGTACAAGGATCAATTCCTGCCGCCGGCACATACCTTTTAAATAAATAAACCCGAACGAAAATAAATTTCCCGTAATCCTCAGGATAGCCTAGGTAGCCATGGCTCTAGCTTCCTCTCCAATTTCTCAGTGACTGCGACAAGTTTGAGAGTTGGAGAGAGAAGTTAGAGGTAGACTGCCTCGGCTTCTTTCTTTCTATTAGACCTAGAAAATACTTAAAACCATTAATTTCTACACAGCTAAATCCGGCCGGGTAGAATTCATAAAATAGATAAGGCTTCCCACTACTTGCCTGTAAGGAATAGTCTGCATGAATTCTATTCTTCAAGACTTAATTCCTCGTCTAAGACTATGACTCCTTCTTCCTTACTCCCCTCACTTCCTTTTTTTAACTCCATTGGAGTTGTACAACTATTAGCCTTATCCATCTGAAATTTTTCCAACATGTTCCATATTGCTTCATTTTGAGTCAATCTTATAATCATTCTTTCTAGGTCTCTTTCTACTTGAATTCCCAAAATATATCTTTCCTCCTCCATATTTTTGATCTCAAATCTCCCTTTAAGATCAGTTTTGAGTTTATGAATTTTTTCCATTGATTTACTTAAAACAAGCAAATCATCAACATAAATTGCAATTAAAATAACACCTTCCCCATCTTCAAAAACATAGATTGAGTGATCTGAGCTGATCCGAATATATCCCAGACCGGTAAGAAACTCATCAATTTTCTTATTCCACTGTCAAGGCGCCTGTTTCAAACCATAAAGAGATTTAATTAGCCGGCATACCTTACTCTCCTATCCTATCTCCACAAATCCTTCGGGTTGTCGCATGAAGATCTCCTCTTCCAATTCTCCATGCAAAAAGGTTGTCTTTATGTCCATCTGGTGCACCTCCATGTCTTTCGCTGCTGCCAGACTAAAAAGTATGCGGACGGAGGGAAATCTGACGACTAGGGCAAAGGTTTCATCGTAGTCGATTCTTTCTTTTTGTGTAAATCCTTTTGCCACTAATCGGGCTTTGTAATTCTCAATGGTGTTATCTGGGTTCAGTTTTAATTTGAACACCCACTTACAACCGATTGGTTTTCGGTTAGGTGGAGAATCCACCAACTCCCAAGTATCGGCTGCCATAATTTAGGCCATCTCCTCATTGATGGCTATCTTCCATCGGTTCCTTTCTGGACAAGTCATCGCCTCTCCATAAGTCTGAGGTTCATCTTTATGAGATAGTTCTGTTACCTTGTTATTAACATGTTTTTCTTGCAACCTTTTTGTTGAAATTGATGTATTTTCTAGGTCTGTGTTGGAAAAATAAATAGAGTAAGTTAGCAATAGCGTGCTGCTTCAACGCTCCAAACCCCCTTACTTGTCGTACTAAGGGGAGAGGAAGGCCATGGTCACTAAAAGTAAGTATCGAAAGAAGATGTCTGACAATCCGTTTGTACCAAAAGCCACGGATCAAGAATTCGATCCACGCCCGCCAAGTTTAAGGACTTAAGTTAGCTTTATCCATTAGACCAAATCAACGTTGAGATAGTTTTGGTACAATAAGTATTTAAAAGTGTTCAGGCAGAGAATTGCCAGAAAGACTGACAAATAACAAAAAGTTGATTTAGAAAGATTTGAACTTGTTACCTCTCGAATCTCTAATGCCAACGCCTTAACCATTAAGGCGCTACAAAACGATACGCGTGACGGGTTTCAAAGATTTATAAACATTTACGTAACAGCTAATTAACACCACACAACGAAGAGGAACAATTCATGCATCTACGCGAATCTGAACCGAGTAAAATATGTTTTGATGGAACGACCGACATTGTACCCGCCACGCGAAGTGAGCTTTTGGCTGCATTCGGAGATAGCATCACGCGGTGCCACGTGGCGTCACATTATTTGATACCGGAGAAGATGGGAGGAGGAACCATGGCTCCCGATTTGACAGGTGTCACCTTGTAGACCATGTCGTACAATGGCCGTACATTAAGTACATCTCCTATTGTACCTTCTTGTACTATATAGTGTTCTTATTGGACTAGGGTTTAGTAGTAGGTAGTCGTGAGTAGGCAGACCAAGACTTAGTGATATTTAGGTACCTCTCTCTAAGAGAGCTTGTAACCATAAAGGTCATCTTTGACCAACCATAACTTAATGCTCGGGTGAGCAAATTCAGTGATTTTTTTTGCTGCGTACTCAAGGGAGTCCAAGCTACACAAGGGTGTAGTCGATCAGAGTCTTTGCGTTCCAGGGTGGCACTTATTCAGTGGGAAAGTCAAACTGGGGAATATTGTCCAAAACACATAATGAAGCTTTGCATTCTGTGGTGGAACTGAGCATACAGAAGGTCTTGTCTTCACAGGGGTGAAGGTGTATTGGGGTTCTCATTGTCAAGGGATCATTCATTTGGGTTTATATCAACTTGGAGTCGGCATCACCTAGATTAGCTTCTTTTGGATCTGCGAATTCTGTGGGCAATGGAGCCCATAGAATTTCACTTTTGCTACTTCTTCTTCCTCCCTCAAAATTTGTGGCCGGAATAGATGTTTCTCGTGGGTTCTTTTGAACAATCTCGGCCTCTCCCCTGTCCTTTGATTCCGAATCAATTTCCACCACGTCTTCCGCTTCGGGTAGAGTTGTCACAGGAGTTCCGCAGCCGAGTCCATTTCGGTCTGATTTGTACCTGTAAGAATGTCATCTTCTCTAAAACCTAGATAGTTAGGAAGTTCAAAGTCATCGGAATTTTCTGACTCAAATGTGATTTTTACTGACTTTGTATATTTGAAGGGATCCACAGACTTTTCTTCATCCATAACTACTAGATGCTTTACTAAGATTATATCTTCCATTTTTAGATCATAAACTCTATATCCTTTAACATCCTCATCATATCTTAATAAGTACCCCGGTATTTGTTGTTCAATGGTATAAAATAGACCGCAGAAGCCACCCAAACTATCAAACAAAAGGTTAAGCAAAACTAGGCCAATAAACAATCATTTGAAATGCATCCTCTATTTAATATACATGCATACACCGATGCAATCATTTATCCGCACACAGGCGGAGCAATCATCCGTACACAGACGGAGCAAGCATGCATACAGAGATGCATGAATAACATTTATGGTTACATGAAAATCACAAGAAACCATAGGACAAATGCATAAATAATGCATATCAAACAAACATCAAATTATTACATATAAATAATAATAAATGAATGCATTACACTTAAACAAAAGTATAATCAAATAATTGTATCACTTAAATGCATGACCTAATCGACAACCCTAAAAGTCTACATCTTCTGTCCCTACTTTTCATGCTAAGCATTGATAATTTTCCTAATGAAGCTCAAATATATATATACACTTGTGAGCTGTCAACAAATCGCTACATGTCAAACTAACCAACGTAACTTCCACTAAGTACCATTAAACCATGAGAACTTATTACGATAAATAATCCTAACTGTAAATGTACACTTGAAAGTCAACCAATCATAAGCGTACACTTGTCTGCAAGAATGACACTACATACACACAAATTAAATTGTCGAAACCCTAAATGATCACGTAAATAAACATGCCATAGTCAACACTAATTTATAATAATGCAAAAGACAAAACAATGTTACTCCAAATATTTACACCGACACCAAATCGTATATTAAAGTAAGTCAACACGAGTCATCAAATTATGTCAAAGCATCTAGAACGTCCAAAAAATATACATCGTGTGATTGATGCGATTTCGCATCCCCGCTAGTTAATAAATAGCGGCGGCCTTTTTCCGCCGTCCGTAACTCTTATTCGGAACCGTTGATGTCGCGAAACGCGGTCACAAAAATCCAAACAGAAATCCACTTGACGAAACGACATCATGTCATCCAAATCAAACCGTACCGTAACCACGTCATTTGCAATAAATGTGGCGTGTCACAAATAAAGTACAATTATCTAAATATGACGCTCCAAACTGTCGGCGTACATATTCAAATATTTCAAACATTTCATGACTGATCGCTTCGCGATCCGCCGTCCATTTTCTAGCGCATTCCGCACCACTCAATTTGTTCCTTACGGCATATTAATTTCACCCGTACACTTACTCCCTCGATCCACAAATCTTTTCAAACCTCCACAGTACATCAGGCAAATATATACCCACGAAACTTGGCGTGCGCACCAAATTTCACGTACGCACGAAACTAAATCTTCAAAAACTACAGTTTTTCTGTATGATCTAGCTTCCAATTAGACTGATCTGTATCTAGACTGAACACTTGATTGTTGAAAACCTTTAAGTGAGATATGCCTGGTTTCCGACCAGTCCATCTGTCATAAGGTGTTTGACCTTTTATAGCTGAAGTAAGAACTATATTTTTGTGATAATTAGCAGAGTTCATTGCTTCTGCCCAAAACCTTTTTCTTTTCTTGTTATCCGACAACATACTTCTAGTACTATCACTTAGTGTCCTATTTAATCTTTCAGTCACCCCATTCTGTTCCGGGTTTTCTGGAATTGTGTTTGGTGTTGAACTCCATCTTCCCTCATAAAATCCTCAAACTAGTTGGAAGTATACTCTCCACCATTGTCACTCCTTACCCTCTTCATTGGAGTTTCGTCAATTTTTTCGCTCCATGATTTATATTGTCTAAAACATTCTTGAGCTTCTGACTTGTTTTACAAAAAATACACCCTGGAATAACGAGACCAATCATCAGTGATAGTCATCATAAATCTCTTCCCCCCGAGTGATGGCACTCTGGCCGGCCCCCAAATATGTGTGTGTACTAAATCTATAATCTTTTCTTCCTTATAGGTGGCAGTTTTTGGGAAGGGGTAACTTGTGTGCTTTACCTTGAGCACATCCACTACAATCACTTAGATTCTCACTTTCACCAAACTGAATTCTTTCCACCACTCCCATTTTTTTCATCTCTCTTAACTTATCTAGATTCACATGCCCAAGCTTCTTATGCCACAACATTATATCATGAACACCAGCATAATAAAGTTTCTTCTTTTCATTGCTTAAAATCAGCCTAAACATCCTTTGGCTACCTTTTTCAGCAGTGAAATAAACTTCCTCCTCAAAACTAGTAGTAAAGACTCCTTTCCTAGTGCTAGTATCAAAACCCTTATCATCTAATACAGACGTAGAGATGAGGTTTTTGTTCAGTTTCGGAATAAACAATACATCGGAGAATGTAACTATGGATGTCTTTCCTTATACTAACAGTTTTAGATCTGTCGATCCTACAAGAGTACTAGTGACTATCCTCCCATCCCCGTACTCTATCTCTACGGTGGGAATATTTCTTATCTTAGTGAACAGGTATTTATCTTTACACTTGTGCATGGATGCACCTGAGTCTACAATCCAGCTTGCTTCACCTTTCAATCCACTGAAAGCACATTTCTGCTTTCGTGGAATTTCGACCTTGTTTTTCTCTTCCAACTCCTCATCCAATAGGAGTTCATCAACCTCGTCGTCGGATTGTGCCTCATGTACCTATGTCACAAGGGCCTTTTTCTTTCTTCTCGGGGGTCCACTAGTCTACCCCTCCTTTAACCGCAGCTTGTTTAACTTTGTGCATTCAACCATATAGTGCCTTGGTTTTTTATAAAAATGGCACAAACCCTAGGGAGTCTTTGGTCCCAACTCCTCGGTCTGATTTTTCTGCCTCTCCCCTCGATAATTTCCAACCTGTTTCCTGGAGTCATTGTTCTCGAATCGGTCCCAGCTACCAAAGCTTCCCCACTCTTTCCTCCATTTCGGATCTCAATCGTATTCTCCCAAACGAGAATCATCCCTACCATTGAATTCCAAATCCACCTTGAGTCCGCCAAGTCCTACACACGGTTGACTATGTTCTCAAACTCATCGGGTGACTTCATCAGTAATTAGTTAACCATTTCCTTTTCACTAAATACTTTTCCAGCACTCTCTAGTTCCATGAAAAGTGTAGCAAGCTCATTGCAAAAATCGAACATCTTCCCCCCTTTGTATACATACTCCTTAATTTTTTGATCAGCCAACTGTTGTTGCTGAATCGTACCACTTCGATACATCTCTATGAGAGTCACCCAAAGATCAGATGCCCTCTCTACCTGCAAATGGGGAGATGCAAGCCCTTGGTAAGACGGCGGAGGATGAAGTGCTTAGCCGCCATATTGTTGTAGTCCTAGGTATCAATATCATTCTCCTCGTTCCTTGGAATAACAGTTTGCTATTGGTGTGACTGTCTCCTTCTTATTTCCTTTGTCCACTACCTCCCCTTCCTTTGTCTCATCCGTTGAAGATGGATCTGCGTTTGTAGTGAATCTGCATCCTGTAAACCCTAGAGGTATCCCAAGACTTGATGGACCCCTCACCCGTCCACTCACTATTTCCCAAAACCGTTTGTCACATAGAGCTCCTGTCATCATACTTTCCCATTACATCAAGCGTGCTACATTGAATATGCGCAGCGCAAGCGAGGTGGGCCCAAACTTGTTACTCTGAGACCTTCATAGGACCTTCCAGTAGGCATCTCACACGAAGCCTCTAAGATAACCCTGACCACTTTGTGTTTCACCAAGAATAAATACGACCTTGGCAGACAAAAAATCTAACCAACTTCACTCGTGTGAAGGGAAGACACCATTGAGTCGACAGCAAAAGGAATCTCTCAATTTGCTCCCCTGAGTAGCTAGTTATGAAGGGTCAAAGTTGACCTTTTGTACTGAAGCTCTCTAGGAGAGAGGGTCCAATCTATCAAATTTTTCTAATTCCTATCTCTCTCTAAAACTCTATCTTCTGAAGTACGGCACCAATCATAATACTGTATCGTACAAAAAGGTACAGGTGCCAGTGTACTTTTTGTACGACCATTGTACGACATGGCCAACAAGTCGACACATGTAATTTTTGGATTCGTTCCTGTAATCCCTGGAGATGCCGTATTCCAATATGGTTGTGCCACGTGTCAATCGATGTGACGTTGAACGCAAATTGCCGAAAACCTATTTCGCGATTTCGGCATGCTTCGCGTCCGCCCGATTAAACCGGATTTCTATCATAGCTGTCATAAATACTTGAGCGATATTTTTTTTGCCTTCGAAACAAAGTGCGTGGTATCTTTTTCGGATGTTCCGTATGCCGTACATTACAAACTGTATCTATGCCCAAATATGGCAAAGGCTACTGGCTACCATCGGCTACGACAGACGGCAGGTACTAGGTTCAAATCTCGTGTCTGTCAATAACTATTTTGGTAAATCTACCAATCTAATGTCTGTCCCCGTCTGGATAGCATAGGCGGCCATGACTTTATCTCCCTCTCGAACTTTCAGTGACTGCGACAAGTGTGGGAGCTGGAGAGAGGAGTTAGAGGCAGTCTGCCTCTGCTTTTTTTCTGCATTTTACAAAACCTAGAAAATACTAAAAAAGCCTTTAAAATATACAGCACCCACTGTCCTATGAGTCAGCTAATGACCTTGATAAATGATTTTTTGCAACCCTAAAATGCCCTTCCCTGGGTGACACTTCAAGCGCGCGGCTTCGAGAGCCTGAAAAACGATCCGTATATGCTCCTAATGTTCATTGAATGTGTTGGAGAAAATTATCATATCGTCGATGTTACCCGTGCGCAATCGATTCCCCAGAGGGCCTCATCCATGGCCCGTTTGAATTTGGTAGGTTCATTTTTGAGGCAAAATGGCATATGCAGCCATTCATACAACCAGGATCTTGCCCAAACAATGATCCTCTCTAGGTGCCTTGGCTCCATTGCTATCTGGTGGAATCCATTCTTCATATCCAACGTAGAGTAAATGGTGGCCCGAGCAAGAGAGTCGAAGATCTCTTCCGGGATGGGCATTGGATAACGGTCTGGGACAATTCTCGCATAGAGCATCCAATAGTCCCCACACATTTGGAAATCTACAGTTTTCCCAGAGGAGTTTTTCTTTGGCGGGAGCACTGTTGAAGAGACATACCCATGTAGCCCTCTACTCTCCTACACCTGTCCTGCGTCTACCAAAGTTTGCACCTTTGCGGTGATGAACTACTTTTACTGGAAGCTGACAGGGTACTGTTTCTACCAAACGGTTGCCGTCTCGTCGGTCAGGTCAATCCGAAAAAGGGTCCCCTTATAGATCCCTACATCTGTGTTAGACCAGGAGAACACATATCCGTTCTCCTCTAACATCTTGGAGAGCAGGGCCTTCTGCTGTGGGTCTAGTTTTTCCCTTAGAGTCCAGTCCATCTTCGCGTGTTCCACCGCCGCGAATGCTTCCGGTGGCCGACCCCAGAGGGAGGTGTTGAATTCTAGCTCTACCTTTGGATCTGTCCCTAGCTCGTTTGCTAAAACGCTGCTGCTGACAACTTCCCCTAAGCTGCCCCGTTTTGAGCCTCCGCTCCCCCCCACTGAGGAAAATTTTGGGTTCACTGTGCTATTTGAATGTAATTTGGTGAATTATCCCCATCTTGCCTCTCTCCCCCCCTCAAGCTGTAGAGTTGCTTGCATGGCCAACAACAGTGGAGCTTGAAGGTATATTGCCCGTGACTTTAGAGACTCGAGGCTGGAGAATGCTAGAGAATGTTGCATCACCCATTAAATTGCATTCAAATCCATACTTTGCCCAATTAAACTACATCTTTTTGAGGCTCAGACCCCTTGGTGTTGTTATGGTTGCCGGTTGAAATCTCATTGCTCGTTCCCGTTCCTCAATACTTGGTGCTGTCCACCTAGCGGCCGTACTCTCAAAGATAATCTATGTTGCGCCTTTTTGGTAAGCATGGCTGTTAGCGAAAGATACCAGGGTCGGTGAGGCCTTCCGTGGATTTCCGGGTTTATTGCAACAAAAGAAAGGTGCTCGATTGGCTGTGGTCATAATGGTGGATATTCGCCTTGGTCCGAGAATCTGTTGTATTGTGATGTTGGGATCCGGAACTTGTGTTTTTCAACAGCTGTTGGAGGATGGGAAGTGGAACCAAGTTGGTCGAATAAGCTTGAACTCTATGGGCTCTTGATGTGATGTGAGGTGCATCAAACATTATGGGGGTCCCCAGAACGTTGGTCACTTGGGTCCAGCTGTTGACCACATGTTTCCTTTTATCATCTGTAGGGTGAACATTTTCCAAGATGTACCCCACTAGCATATCTTGGCGTTCTTGTAACCCTGTTATCAGTCAAGTCATCTAAAAAAATGTTTTGCTACGGACATCCTAGTGTCCCCTGCCCTGTCCCGCTAACGAATACCCTAGCATGACCATCCAGCCACCACCAAATCTACCATTCCAAGCTTCTCCAAATGTGAATCCATGATTTTGTCCACATTCGGGGGAAGCGTGCGGCGAGAGTTAGACATGGCAGACACCGGGAGTTGCTGTGGGAAAAGTTCGTATAGCTGTTGCAGTTGATACTCTCTGATTGCACGGGCGTCCGGGTCAATCTCGACTGCCGAGTACGTTTCTACTTGGTATCCAACTATCAAGACAGCTTCCAGGTCAGAACTAATGCCGGAGAATAGCGATAGAATCTGGAGTCTTGAGGGTGGGATCTCCAGTGACACCATTTGTCGGTTGAAGTCCATCCCTTTGTTAGGAACCGTTGGAAGTTCTAACCGGATAAACTTTGTTGTCCGGGGTGATATGGCGGTAAAGTTCATGTCCACTCTTTACCGAAGTGTGGCCATCTGTACCAATCTGTTTTGATACTCCCTTTCCCACTGCTTGGAAATAGGGAATTGCTAGATGGAATCAACGATATCGGTGAAGTTCCTCGAACAACTCCGAAAAGGTTGATGCAGCGTACACGATAGCATCAAGACACCCAAACTGTTGATTTCGGTTCCATGAATCCAAGGGGACCACCACTTTGGTGCCCTTGGGATCCTCTGGGTCTTAAACTGTAAATTGTTCCTTCCATATGCTCAACTCCATGTTCAACCATGTCCACGTAACTATACACAACATAATTTCAAATTGCTTACCTTCCACCATGAAGAAGGGAAGCTCAATTTGTACGTGTTGGCCTGTGTCATCCGCAAATTTGATTTCCATTGCTTTAATGATACCATATACTGGTTGGCTCCCACTGTCGACCGTACTCAAGCATATGTCACTTGGACTGATTTTTGGCCTGAGTTCCTCAAGCATTTGGTGTAATCTTGAAATTGTTATGAGGTTAGGGAGAGCTCCGGTATCCACCACTGCATCTTGATACGCGCCGTATCCATTAAGTTTAAAATTACCTGTCCTATTAAGAATAAGAGCCACCAACATGGCCCTATAATCTTTATCCGCCATAGAAGTTTTCCGTTCTGACGACACGAAGACTATCTTGGGTGGTTCTGCCAACAACATACTTCTAGTACTATCACTTAGTGTCCTATTTAATCTTTCAGTCACCCCATTCTGTTCCGGGTTTTCTGGAATTGTGTTTGGTGTTGAACTCCATCTTCCCTCATAAAATCCTCAAACTAGTTGGAAGTATACTCTCCACCATTGTCACTCCTTACCCTCTTCATTGGAGTTTCGTCAATTTTTTCGCTCCATGATTTATATTGTCTAAAACATTCTTGAGCTTCTGACTTGTTTTACAAAAAATACACCCTGGAATAACGAGACCAATCATCAGTGATAGTCATCATAAATCTCTTCCCCCCGAGTGATGGCACTCTGGCCGGCCCCCAAATATGTGTGTGTACTAAATCTATAATCTTTTCTTCCTTATAGGTGGCAGTTTTTGGGAAGGGGTAACTTGTGTGCTTTACCTTGAGCACATCCACTACAATCACTTAGATTCTCACTTTCACCAAACTGAATTCTTTCCACCACTCCCATTTTTTTCATCTCTCTTAACTTATCTAGATTCACATGCCCAAGCTTCTTATGCCACAACATTATATCATGAACACCAGCATAATAAAGTTTCTTCTTTTCATTGCTTAAAATCAGCCTAAACATCCTTTGGCTACCTTTTTCAGCAGTGAAATAAACTTCCTCCTCAAAACTAGTAGTAAAGACTCCTTTCCTAGTGCTAGTATCAAAACCCTTATCGTCTAATACAGACGTAGAGATGAGGTTTTTGTTCAGCTCCAGAATAAACAATACATCGGAGAATGTAACTATGAATGTCTTTCTTTCTACTAACACTTAAGATCTACTGATCCTATAAGAGTAGTAGTGACTATCCTCCCATCCTCGTACTCTATCTCTACGGTGGGAATCTTTCTTATCTTAGTGAACAGGTGTTTATCTTTACACATGTGCATGGATGCACCTGAGTGTACAATCTAGTCTTCTTCACCTTTCAATCCACCGAAAGCACATTTCTGCTTTCTTGGAATTTCGACCTCGTTTTTCGCTTTCAACTCCTCATCCAATAGGAGTACATCGTCCTCGTCCTCAGATTCCGCCTCATGTACCTGTGTCACAAGGGCCTTTTTCTTTCCTCTCGGGGTTGTAAAAGAGGCACGATACACCACAACACGTTACAGTGCACAGCGTAAAACACCAAGAATCTTCCCGTAGCAACAGCAAGAGCACACAGAACTCACAGGCAAGGTTGCGCTTTATTACTTGAAAGAGAGTACAAGATTGCGCTAGCTGTGTAGGTCTACTTCAGGTCCCCCATTCACTAGGTCTACTCGCCTATTTAAACTAGCTAACTGCTAGTCAACCTAGTACAATACAGCTGTACACGTGGACCTTCGCGGCCAACCGAGATCTATCCAAAACTTCCTTCTAGAACTATACAGTTCCATCTACATTCTGCGACGTTGCTATGCTGCGCTGCTGCGCTACTAAGTTGCTATGCTGCTATGCTGCTATGCTGCGCTGGTCTGGAATCGCAGCTGCGCTGCTCTAGAATCGCAACTGCGCTGCTCTGAAATCGCAACTATAGCAGCCTAGCCCCAGCCACTAAGTGCCCAAATCTATAACCCTGTTACAGTGCCTCCCACTAAGGGTTCAGCGTCCTGCTAAACTTTGGTTGACTTAAGGAAACTGCAATTGCCGGAGTATGTCATATGTTTCTTCGCGATACTCTTCGAACTCCTGGCGAAGAGCGTCGTGTTGATTTTGGAGCTGTTCACATCGGGTCTCCAGTAACGCGATGTGATGATCTGCAGCTGCCAACCGCCTCCGAGTGATGCGTTCTCGAACCTGATTTTCCCCTTCCTCAACCTTGGGTACTTTGGGTTGCTGCGGAACGTCTGCCGATGCAGGCTCCTCGGGTGCCGGAATCCTGGTTTCTTCGGGTTCAGCCACTGGGGGAACTTCCTCTGGTTCCTCGTCCGCCGGTTCCCACCGAGGTACCTTCCGTAATTTGAAGGACACGTGTTTCCTTGCAGCTCGGGCCCGCTGCAGAGCATTCCTTCGAGCCAGCTTGAGTACTCGCACCTCAGGGGTGACCTCCGCTCGAGAGATGATGTCGTGGAGGCGGACATCCCACGGGTGATAATGGCGGATTAACCCAGAAACATCAATCCTGTACCCGTAGTTGTCCTCTACCACTTCCACGAACGGTAAGGTGTGAGGATTCAGCTACACATAGCCTTTATGATTATTCCCCAGGTCCTTGGTCCGCATGAAATTCCACGTGGGTTGTGACAGAACGTCGGCAGGGATATGGATAGGATCTCCAGGCTTCCCTATACGCCATTCCTCGGGCCACTACGAGGGGTTCCAATAAAACCTTTTGGCAAAGTTGAAGGCGAGGTCCGGATGCAGGGTGTCGACCGGTAGTGGGAAGAGGTAGTCGGGAGTTTCCTCTCCCGGTTCACTCTCCTCCTCCGAATCTCTTCGGTTTTCGCGCAAGAGAAACACATCGTCACCGCTGGGGAATTGTTCCTCTGCCTTCCTCTCCGTGCTTTCAGACGACTGCTCATCCGCAGTGCTCTCCTTATTTGGGTCCCGCGTCACCTCCAGATTTGAGGCGCGCTCCTCAATTGACGGAGGCGTTGGTTCGCGTTCCGGTTCCTCTGCCTCCGACAGCTCATGATCTGCTTGAAATTCCTGATCACCTTCCCGGGTTGGGGTGTATTCAGGGTCCTGTGAGTTTTCTGACCCCTCCCCTCCACTGGTCTCCGCCGGTCCTGCCTCGCAACTGGCACTTTCCTCCGGTTCCGGCTCCACTTCTACCTCTCTTCGCCTGCTTGCTTCCACCATGGCTTCCGCCGCCCTTAGCAATCTCTCGAGACGGTTTGGGTCTCCTTGTCCCACCCGTACCAATCTTCTCCTTTTCGGGGGTGGAGAGGACGACGATGCCATAGACACTGCTGAACCAGACAATTCCGGTAGCTCCAGAAGTGAAGGTAAACTAATTGTGCGGAGAGAAGCAGTTTCCAAACTGCCGAGACTGGGTTGGTTGTGAGGACGAATGACGGCTGTATTCCTGGGGGTTGAGGGTTTCACTTTTGGGCTGTGCGAAGCGTCGCAGCGTGCGAGGGTATCGCAGTATCCAACATTTATAAAACTGCGCTGCTGCGGCGGAATCGAGGGTTCGTCGTCACCTACATAGTGAAACACAATTGCGCCGTTGCGCTTTCATGTCAGCGCAGCGGTGGTGCTACGATCCTCTGACATCATCGTGACCATAATGCGCTGCGATGGCTGCGCTGCTACGGCGCTGCGGTGTGGTAACATCGCCGCTGCGGTCCTTTGCCGCGTCCCCAATATGATTGCGATGGTTGCGCCACTCCGATTCGCTCCTTTGTTGCGGCCGCTGCGATTGCCCCTCCGGTAAGGCGGAGTGTCCTCACTCCGCTGAAACCGGCGTTGCAACTCCGGGGAATGCAGATCCTTCTCGTCCACCCAAGAGTCGTCCTCGGCACCGTAACCCTTCCAACGCACCAAGTAGTGGGTGGAGTTGGAATTCCGAGAGTGACGTGACTGAAGGATTTCTTCCACCTCATACTCGTCTGAGGTTCCTTGAACGGGTGGTAGAGGAGTATGCCGTCGTCGATTAGGGAACATTGAATCAGGATCACGGAATGGTTTAAGAAGTGAAACATGGAAAACATTGTGGATATGCCAGTCCGTCGGGATATCCAACTTGTAAGCTACGTCGCCCACACGGGAAAGAATTGTGAATGGGCGCGTGAAATTTGGTGCCAACTTCTTGGAGAGGGCACCGGGCAAGGAGAGGTTTACCATATTAAGGCGAACCTTGTCCCCCACACAGAAGACGGTGTCCTTCCGGTGAGCGTCGGCCTGCGACTTTTGACGATCCTTTGCCAATTGGAGCGCCTTGGCCGCCTTTTCCAGGTTTCCTTGCAAAGTTTTGGCAAAGTCTAGAGCAGCCAGTGTTTCGCAGTCCGCTACCAATAAGTTTTGGGGAAGAGTGGGTTGTCGTCCATCGAGGGAGAATGGCGTAGCATTTGTTGACGAGTGCACTGCACTGTTGTATGCTACCTCGATCGCCGTTAAATGGTCCACCCAATCCGTTTGGTGCACCAAGACATAAGCCCGCAATGCTTCCTCCAAAGTTCGATTCACCCTTTCTGTCTGACCATCAGTTTGAGGGTGGTAGGTTGTGGACATGGCCAGCTGCGTTCCGCATAACGCAAATAGATTTTGCCAAAAGTGGCTCACGAATTTTCGATCGCGGTCGCTGACGATCCTTTTCGGAAGACCGTGATGGCGGAATATTTCCCGAAAGAATAAGTCCGCAATATCTCGTGCAGTAGCTGTAGTGGTCGTGGGTAGAAAATGTGCCATTTTCGTCAGGTAATCCACGACGACGAAGATTGAGTCGTAGCCCTCCTTCGTCCGGGGAAGGGCCACGATGAAATCCATCGAGATCGCCTCCCAAGAAACAGATGGTATTGGGAGGGGGTGTAACAAGCCTTGCTGCCCTGAATCCGATTTGTTTCTATTACACGAGTCACACGTCTGGACATATTCTGCTATGTCTCGAGTCATGTTTGGCCATTAATACGCCTCAGCGACATGTGCGGTTGTTTTATCCCGCCCAAAATGTCCAGTGAGCGGCTCGTCGTGACTCATTTGAAGAATCGTGTGACGAAGTGCCGTATTTGTTGGCACATAAAGCCGTGTTGTCTTACTCGGTCTGTACCGCCACATACCATTGGCGGTTCGAACGAGTACTTTCCGTTTGATGAGATCCTTTAGTGAAACATCGTCGCCGTAGGCGGCCTTTATCCGATTTAACCACTGTTCGTCCATTTGCACCGTACTGGTGACTGCGCTGAGCTTCGGATCTTGGGCTGCGGTCGACGCTTCGCTTGTCTCTTTCACAAAGTCACCATTCCCCTTCTGCGGTGTTGGCGGTCGTTGCTCCGCTGCCGGCGCAGTGACGTCAGGTCTTCTTGACAGCGCATCCGCCGGGTTCGTCTTGCCCGGCTTATATGTATAACAAGTTCTGGACCGAAGAGTTGCAAGAACGTCATCCAGCGCACTTGTTTCTTGGACAACTTCGGCTGGGTTTGGAGATATTGTAAGGCGTGGTGATCCGTGATAGCCGTGATCCGTTTTCCCTGAACGTAACCCTTCCAAACCTCCAGCGCATTGATAATAGCTATTGTTTCCTTCTCATGGGTAGCCCAGTTCAACTCTGCTGCCTTTAGTTTGCGACTGTCGTAGGCGATGGGTTGAAGGCCTTTTCCTTGGTCCTGCATAAGGATCGCTCCAATAGCCATATCGCTAGCGTCAGTGATTATCGTCCAAGGTAAGTCCGGATCGGGAACAGCTAACACAGGGGCGGTAACCAACCGCTCCTTTAGCTTGTTAAATGCTGTTCCTTGCGCCGCTTTCCAATCATAAGGCGCATCATTCTTCAGCAATTCCGTGAGCGGTGCAGCGATTTTTGCGAAACCTTCGACAAAACGTCGATAATAGGAGCATAGTCCGAGAAAGCTTCGTAACTCCGTAATATTCGCCGGCTGCGGCCACTCCTTAACTGCCCTAGTCTTGTTTGGATCCACTGCGATTCCGTCCCGGCTCACCACATGACCTAAAAAATCAATCTTTTCCTTGAAGAAGTCACATTTACTTCTTTTTGCGTATAACGTATGCTCCCGAAGGACTTCGAGGACCGTCCGTAAGTGCTTCATATGCTCCTCCTGCGTTCCGCTATACACCAATATGTCATCTAAGAAGACGATCACAAACGCGTCCAGATATTGCCGAAAGATGGAATTCATTAAATGCATAAAGGTCGCCGGTGCTTTAGTCAACCCGAACGGCATTACCCGAAATTGGAAATGACCGTATCGAGTTCGGAACGCCGTCTTCTCCACATCTTCCTCGGCAATTCTAATCTGGTGATAGCCGCTTCGCAAGTCTATTTTCGAAAAATATTTGGCACCTCGAAGCCGATCCAACAATTGTCTATCCTCGGTAGGGGGTACGCATTCTTCACCGTTAATTTGTTCAGCGCTCGGTAGTCAACGCATATATGAAAACCTCCATCTTTCTTGTTGACAAAGAGAACGGGGGCTCCATACGGTGACTTACTTGGTTCGATTGCTCCGGCTTCTACCAACTCCGCGAGTTGCTTTTTGAGTTCGTCCAATTCGGTATAGCTCATCTTGTACATCCGATTAGCCGAGGGTGCCGCTCCAGGAACAAGCTCTATCCTATGGTCTACTTCGCGCTTCGGAGGTAATCCTTCGGGGAGCTTCGGGGGAAATATATCTGCGTACTCCTCGAAAAGTTTTGTCACGACTTCGGGGGCCTCTTCAGAAGTCTTTCCAATGTCGTCACTTTCTTTGGAGTCGAAGTCGGGGTCCTTCTTCTTCCATTCTTCCGGGATCTCCTCCTTCGCCTCCTCCATTGGCTGGACGACCGCCATACAAATCGTTTCCCCTTTCTTGAGTGCCCTCTTAAGCTGTAAGGCCGAAAGCAGGCGTCCCTCTTCCGCTCCCTTACCAGCCGCTCTCGCTGTTACCTCAAACTCTTCTTCACCTTTTTTCACTCTCATGGCGCCACTTCTCCAATCAATCGTCGGATTCCATCTTTGTAGCCATGGCTTCCCCAAGATTACTTCATGGTCCCCAAGAGGTAATACATGAAGCGTGTCATACCATCGGAATTTCACAATGCCGACGCGTAACCTCGGGGTACGATGGGTAATGGATAAGGAACTGTCGTCGGCCAATTGTACCGACTGGTGATTATTTAGTACCACAAGAGGAAGTTTCAACCTTTTCACCGTCGCCTCGTTAATGAAGTTCCCCGATGCTCCGGAGTCAACCATGAAGTTAGCTGCACGCACTCCTATTTGACCCCGAAATATCAAAGGGTCTCCTCCTTCACCGGCTAACCTCATAACGGTAAGTTTTCCCTTTTTGGGGTCTTTCCGTTTTGGACACTCTCGAGCCATGTGGTCTAGAGAACCGCACTCGAAGCACAGGCCATTTTGCCTCCTCCGCTGGATTTCCTCGGGGGACAAGTCATTGGTCTTGGTTTTGGTAACTTTCTTCTTTTTCCGCAGGACCTTGACCGCTTCCTTATCCTCCTTAATTGCGCCGAGCTCCATGGGGGTTGGACCTTCGTCTCGTTGGTTTCCTCCGCTACTGCCCGACCCGTAGTGATAAGGTCTTCGGAGGTGAAAGACGACCGAATCGGTGCGCTCTGCAAACTGGATGATTGCTGAGAGAGGAGGAGTCCTGCTTTCCCGAGCAAGCCATTGTTCCACATCTCTACGAATAGACAACTTAAGCCCCTTCACGAAACGATCCACGGCTTCATCCTCTGTCATCGTAGGTATTTGAACCTTGCACTCCAAGAACCTCTGCGTAAACTCCATCACTTAAGTTCGTTGCTTCAATACTGCGATCTTTTCTCTCGCCGCCTTCACCGTGTTGACGGGCTGCTAAGTGTCGCGGAGGAGTTGAACGAAGAGCGCCCAGACAGTTGGCAACTCATTGTCCTCTACCAATGTTCTCCACCAAGTCACTGCTGCCCCTTTAAGAAGACCACCCGCGTAGTGAATCTTCTCACGGTCCGATAGGCTAGGAAAATTCTCGAGATAGTTCGCCACTGAGAATAGCCATGAGTCAAGGCTCTTGTGTCTTGCAGGGTCAAACTCGTCGGGAATTCTTAATTTCGGTCTCCGGGAATCTCTCTCTAAGCCTCCATGGGGTCGCTCCCCTAGACGCGACTCCAAGGCTGTGACAGTGTTACTCAGCTGCGCGTTCTGTAACCTCACACTTTCTAACTCCCTCAGCACTTGCGCCAACATTTCTGTAGTGGATACGCCGTGTTCGTCCATGCTGTCGAGTCACGGGTAATAGCTCCGATACCAATGTAAAAGAGGCACAATACACCACAACACGTTACAGTGCAAAGCGGAAAACACGAAGAATCTTCCCGTAGCAACAGCAGAAGCACACAGAACTCACAGACAAGGTTGCGTTTTATTACTTGAAAGAGAGTTCAAGATTGCGCTAGCTGTGTAGGTCTACTTCAAGTCCTCCGTTCAATAGGTCTACTCGCCTATTTAAACTAGCTAACTGCTAGTCAACCTAGTACTATACAGCTGTACACGTGGACCTTCGCGGCCAACCGAGATCTATCCAAAACTTCCTTCTAGAACTATACAGTTCCATCTACATTCTGCACCGTTGCTATGTTGCGCTGCTGCGCTACTAAGTTGCTATGCTGCTATGCTGCGCTGGTCTGGAATCGCAGCTGCGCTGCTCTGGAATCGCAACTGCGCTGCTCTGAAATCGCAAATATAGCAGCCTAGCCCCAGCCACTAAGTGCCCAAATTTGTAACCGTGTTACACCCTGCAACTCCGAGACCTCCATTGGCCCTCACAGTAAGCAGCTCACACAAAGCGTCTAAGATAACCCTAACCCCTTTGTATTTCAACAAAAATATCCGCCACCGTGGTAGAAAAAGCTCTGACCACTTCTACCGCTGTCAAGACAAGACTCCCCTGAGTCGATAGCAAAAACAATCTCTGAATTTGCTCCCCTGAGCATTAAGTTATGGAGGGTCAAAGTTGACCTTTTGTATATAGGCTCTTTGAGAGAGAGGATCCTATCTACCACATTTTCCTAAGTCCTATCTCTCTCTAAAACTCTATCTATTGAAGTACGGCACCAATCAAAATACTGTGTCGTACAAAAAGGTACAAGTGCCGGTGTACTTTTTGTACGACCATTGTACGACATGGCCAACCACTTGACACATATCATATCTGGATTCGTTCACGTAATCCCCGCAGATGCATGTATCCAATGTGGTCGTGCCTCGTTTCAATCAATGTGGTGGTGACCGAAAACCGCCAAAATCTTATTCCGCGATCTCGACATCCTTTGTGGCCGTCCGATCTAAACCGAATTGAAATCGTAGTCGTCATAAATCTATGCGCGATATTTGTTTCGTTGTCGAAACAAAATGTGCGGTATTTGTTTCGGAACCATATCGTACTCCGTACTTTACAAACCTGTATCCATGCGCGACGACTTTATTTTTAGTTAAATAAATTTGTTCACGTTTTATTGTTTATATATTTGTGAAAGCCTATATATCTCAGCATTGATCCTAGTCTATAGGATAAAGCTATCGTCTATATCAAACTTGACAAACGGCAGGTACCAAGATCAAATCCTCGGTCGGTCTAGTATATTTTGGTAAATCTACCAAAATCTATCACCTATCTCTCTATCTCTTAAGTAGCTTAGGCAGCCATGGCTCTAGCCCTCTTCAACTTTCAATGACTGCGACCAGTGTGGGAGTTGAAGAGAGGAGTTAGAAGCACACTGCCTCGACTTCTTTTCTGTCTTTCATTTTAGACCTAGAAAATACTAAAATAACCATTAATTTATACATTCCGAACATACAAAACATACTTAGAAGTACACCTCCTCATTGGAGCATCCCCATAACTGGCATCACTCCAAGTGGTGATGTCAGTATTATCCCCTCCCAAATTCAACCACAGATCTCTCGTTCTTTTTAAGTGTCGCATGACCCTTTTAGTCGCTTCCCAATCTTTCTTCCAATGATCATTCAGACTCTTACGTAATATCCCTACAGTTGCTGCTATATCAGGACGAGTATAGTTCATAAAATAGATCAAACTATCTACAACCTGTCTATATAGAATAGTTTGCATAACTCGCTTTCCTCAAGTCCTAACTCATTATCCAAGATCAAGACTCCCTGTTTTGAGCTCTCCTCATTTCCCTTCTTTAAGTCCATTGGAGTTGTACAACTATTTGTTTTATCCATTTGAATTTTTTCAAGCATACTCCCTCTTGCTTCCTTTTGAGTTAGTCTAATTGTTTTCTTCTCTCTATCCCTCTCTATCTGAATTCTCAAAATATACTTTGCTTCTCCCAAGTCCTTCATTTCAAATCTACTTTTTAGATCCTTTTTCAATCCATTAATTTTCCCCATAGATTTACTCAAAATAAGCAAATCATCAACATAGATGGCAATGAAAATTATACCTTCTTTGTCCTCAAAAAGGTAGATGGAATAATCCAAACTGATTCGGATATATCCGAAACACGTCAAAAACTCGTCTAGCTTCTTTTCCATTGGTGTGGAGCTTGCTTTAGTCCATAAAGATACTTTATCAATCTGCACACCTTACTTTCTTCTCCTTTCTCCACAAATCCTACTAGCTTTCCCATGAGGATCTCTTCTTCTAATTCTCTGTGTAAGAAAGCGGTTTTGATGTCCATCTAGTGCACTCCCATGTCTTATGCTGCCGCTATACTAAGTAGAATCCGGAAGGAGGGAAATCTAACAACCGGAGCGAAGGTCTCCTCATAATCGATTCCCTCCTTTTGTGTGAACCCATTTGCCACTAATTTGGCCTTGTATCGCTTGATAGTGTTATCCGGATTCAGTTTTAACTTAAATACTCACTTGCATCCTATATGCTTTCTGTTCGGAGGACAATCCACCAACTCCCATGTGTTTGCTTCCATAATGGAAGCCATCTCATCATTAATGGCTGTCATCCATCTACTACTCTCCAGACTAATAACTGCTTCCGAGTAAGTCTGGGGTTTGCTCAAATGTGACAGCTTCGTTACCTTGTTGTTCACTTGTCTCTCTTAAAGTTTCTTGCAGCTTCTCCTTCCCCCTTCAAAATTTGATGGTGGAATGGAGGGTAATCTCAGATTTCTCCGAATGACTAAATCTTCTCCCTTATCCGTGGAGTCCATCTTCCGACGTTCATCATCCATTTTCGATCTTTCATCGTTTTCTTCCTCGGTTTGAATCGGAAGCTGTGATTCGAAGAGAGGGTCACTCTTGGTCAGATTTTACTCTTCCTCTGTAAGGTAAGTCTGAACCGAAGTTCGGTTAGAAGAATCTGAATCTAACTCATTTTCGGATTCAATTCTAATCTTAACCGGTTTAGTGTATTTAAAGGGATCTATTGACTTTCTTTCATCCATGACTACCTAGTTTTTTACTAGAATGATGTCTTCTCTTACGCGATCATAAACTCTTTATCCCTTTACATTTTTATCACACCCAAGTAGGTATCCCGACTTTCCCCTTGCTTCTAACTTCCAGTAAGATTTTTCTGTGTTTAGACTAAGCATTTGACTTTCGAACACCTTTAAGTGTGAAATATTAGGTTTTCTCCCGTTCTATCTTTCAAAAGGTGTTTATCATTTAACTGTCGAGGTAAGGAGTTTATTTTTAAGATAGCACAATTCATAGTTTCTGCCCAAAAACGTTTTCTTATCTTTTTATCACACAACATACTACAGGCACTATCACTTAATGTCTGATTTAGTCTCTCGGCTACACTATTTTGTTCTGGATACTTTGGAACAGTCTTTTGGTGTTAAACCCTCCCTCTTTCAAGAACTCGTTAAACTCCTTAGAAGTGTATTCTCCCCCATTATCACTCCTCACTCTCTTTATAGGTATCTCATGAAGCTTTTCACTCCATGCTTTATACTCCTTAAAGTAAGCCAAAGCCTCAGATTTGTTTTTCAAGAAATATACTCTAGAATATCTAGACCAATCATCAGTGAAAGTAAGCATAAATCTTTTCCCTCCAACTGATGGCACTTTGGGCGATCCCCATATGTTAGTATGAACTAGATCAAAGACCTTTTCACCCTAATATGTTGCGGTTTTTGGAAAAGGCAATCTGTGGGCCTTACCTTGAGCACATCCATTACAATTATCCAAAATCTGTTTTTTTCATTTTTTTCAATCTATCTAAATGCACATGTCCCAATCTTTTATGCCACATCATTAAATCACTTACAACAGCATAGTAAACTCTTGTCTTTCCATTACTCAAATTCAACCTAAACATTCCTTGGCTACCCTTTTCAGCCGTGAAGTACACTTTATTCTCAAAGCTAGCAACAAAGACTCCTTTCTTAGTACTAGTCCGAAAACCCTTATCATCTAAGCCTGGGGTAGAGATAAGATTCTTGTTCAACTATGGGATAGAAAGAACATTAGAGAAAGTGACTATGGATGCCTTTCTATCAACTAAGACTCTCACACCCACAAATCCCACTAAATTAGTAGTTACTATTCTTCCATCCCCATACTATATCTTTACAGTAGGGATCTTTCTCATTTTGGTAAATAATGGTTTTTCTCCACACATATGCATAGAGGCTTCTGAATCAATAATCCATCTTTCTTCAGGATCCTCCCTTACTCCATCGAAAGCACACTTTTGCCTCGTTGGAATATCCAACTCACCTTTCACTTTAGTTCCTCGTTGAGGAGAAGTTCTCCATCCTTCTTATCGGAATCCTATCCCATGATTTGTGATGTAACAAATGCCTTCTTCATTACTACCGCTGGTTTTCCGATCTGCTCCTCCTTCAATCTCAGCTTTTTCAGTTTAGTACACTCCGATATTTACTGTCTCGACTTCTTACAAAAGTGACAGAGCCCCTTCGTAGGCCTCGATCCTGATCCGTCCGATTAGTTTCCTCTTCCTCCTCCACCAATGTTTCTATAAGGTTCCTTGATATCTTTATTCTCCCAGCTAGTTCTCGCAGCCAATGCTTGAACACTCTTTCCTCCTCTCCGAATCTTAATTGTGCTTTCTCGAACCAAAATCATCCCCACAACGGAGTTTCAAATCCATCGATGATCTGGCAAATCCTGAACCCTAAAAACAATGTTTTCATAATCATCTCGGAGTTTTATCAACAAAGTATTCACCTTCTCTTTCTCGGTCTCCGTTTTCCTTGCACTCTCACACTCCCTAAATAACCCGGCAAAGTCATTACAATAATCTAACATCTTTCCCCCTTTGTACACATATGCTGTACCTTTTGATCAACCAGCTTCTACTGCTGAATCGTACCACTCTTATAAATGTTGACCATTGCCTCCCACAACTCGTCTACCTTGTCCCCATGAAGATGAGGTGAAGCCACTGCTTGAGTGAGAGGCTCGAAAATAGAATGAGTCGCCACGGTGTTGTTGAAATCCTTGATTTCGATATCATTTGCCTTGGTTTTCTGAACATTTGCTACCGGAACCGATCTAGTAGACATCGGTGTGAGTTTCTCCTTTTGTTTCTCCTTCCCTGTGTTTGACACGATGCTTTCTCCAACATCCTCTACTACCTCTGCCTCCGCATATCCTCTTGTGAATCAAGATCCTCCAAACCCTGGTGGAACTCCCAATTTTGCAGTTAGCCGACGCACACAATCCCTCACAATGCCCTATAGCCGTTTTTGAAACAATGCATCTTCATCATGGTTTCCCACTATATAAACCTTATTACATTGAAAATGGGCACCATAGAGGTGTTGAAAATCATGTATTTTCTTGTTTTGAATAGGAAAAGGAAAAAGAGAAAGTCAGCAAAGGCAGCCTCCTTCTTGCTCCACTCTCCTATCCCCATACTCGTTGCATTCACTCAAGACAGGAGAGAGAGCTTCAACCATGGTTGCCTATGCTGTCCAAGGAGAAAGAGAATAGGGTAGATACTTAGTCTGTATCAAAAAGTGGCTGCCGGCACCAAGAATTGATCCTGGTATCTAACGTCCGTCAGACTAGCCGGTAGCTGGTAGCTTTATTTTATATTCTATGACCAATGCTAAATTATATTGGGTACGATGGTGATTTAAACATTGTTAACGCAATATGCTTCATTCACAGATTATTGGACGAACATTACACGGAAATGAATAAGACCGCACCAATTCCAGACCGCACGAAATTAACGAAACAACATTTTATTTCGACAATCACTATTAAATGTCAGTTTTTATCGAAGGCCATGGTGCGAGCCGGAATTCCGGAATGGTCGCCTTGGCGTTTTTTGGTGTGGCATGACCAGGCACCTTGTGGCAAGAAAACATTGAGAAGCACGAATTTCGGGGAGCATACGGACGAATCCGAAATAGGCAAGCATCCACTCTGTGGTCTTACAGTACAAAGGCCGTACAAAAACGACATCAGACGAAATACCTTTCTGTACGGTACAGTCATGTAATCCGTTCGTACCTCAATACTAAGGGACTTGAAGAGGGGTTTTTATGACTTATACTATTTTTGGTAGGTAGCCGCCTCTCTCCCAGAGAGCACTCTTGTATAAAAAGCTAATTTTGGCCTGCCATAACTATTAACTCAGTTGACCATTTTCACTGATTTTTTTTGTTGCGGACTCATTGGAGTCCAAGCTACACATGGATGAAGTTGGTCAGAGTGTTTGCATGGAGGATGGTTGCATTTATAATGGAAAGTCAAAGTGGGGAATGTTATCCAAAACTCATATTCTAACTTTGCATTCTGTGGTGGAACTGAGCACACAAAAAGTCTTATTTCACATGGGTGAAGCTGTATTGGGGTTTTGACTGTTAGGGTGTCAGTCATTTGGGTTTGTATCGAGTTGGATTCGGCACTATCGAGAAAAGCTTCTTTTGATGTGCGAATTCTTTGAGGAATGGAACCCATAGAATTTCAGGTTATGTGCCCACCATCTAGGGTTCATATGTTTGATGAAACAGACTCCACTTACTTGGAGTTCACGATGGAGGGATTGCTTTTCGAAAATCACTTAGGGGGAATTGTTTTGGGACAAGTGAGGTGTCCGCCACAGGGCTTCCGTGGAGCTCACTATGGAGATTCATCTGGCGCTTCCCTGAAAACCAACAAGAGTTCAAATGCAACAGAAGGTGAAGGGAAAATCATTGCCAAGGAAGAGGGAAAAGGGAGAAGGGAAAAGGAACACCTATGGTGAGGGGAGCTAGACTCTCGGCTACGGTTCCACTTGTAATGGTTATAACTAAAACTGAAGAAAATTATAGTAAAATCTGGGAGTATAAAAACACTAGAGCAAAACATCTCATACTTAGATACGTGTCTAAATCCATAGCTATCACTCTTTTAAACCTAACCAAGTCTTCAAAAATCTGGGAAACACTGATTTAGATTTATATGAGTGAAACTATATAAAGGCAGCAATTAGTAAATTAGGAAATAGAGGCCTATTTTTATAAAAGAGGTAGCATGATACAGTTTTGCAATGATATTGCTGCATTATATGTTGAGTTTGCTAGTGCGCGAAATGTAGAATCAGAGGTGAGAAAAATTAACACACTAATCTTCAAACTTCTACATGAGTACGAAGACATAATTTACCGTATGCATGCAATGGATTGCTCCTCATGGACTTCGAACATTACCATGGTGATGATTCTTGTGAGGGAAAGCACTTTGGAGCTTCGTAGGGGAAGTGATATAGTGAATGCATTGACAGCTGGTGGTGACGGGCGGAAGCGTGATAAGAGGAACGATGGTGACTCGCGGAAGCATGATAAGAGGAAGAAAAACAAAGGTAAACCCTATTGGAACTTCGGTGGAAAGAGAGGGAGAAGGAAAGAAAGGAGAGCTTTGAAAAAAACGGGTTTGCTTCTGTTGTAGGGAACAAGGTCATTATATGGAGGAATGCCCTTGTTTGGAAGAACTTAGAAGTTGGTATGTGAATGAGGAGGAAGAAGGGGAAGAGGAGAAAGAGGATGAAGATATTTTGGAGCTTTTTCACATCGGTAGAATGGAGAAGAGAGAAAAGCACACAGAAATTCCACAAAAGCAACAATGTGATTTTGGAGGTATAAGGGAAGTAAAGAGAGAGGAGGTACTTGAGGATGTCAAAGAGTGTAGAGTGTATGACTTAGAAATGAGAAAGTCAGATCTAGGATCCATAATTGAAAATGGGAAAAATAATAATAATGAGGATAATTTCATAGATATTTTGGAAACAGAAAACTGGTCGGAAAAGGAGACTTCAACGGATTTCGAGGAAAGGGGAGAATAAAATCTAAGGGGGACTCCAAAAGATAGGGGAGAAGAGGAATATTTGATGAAAGGTTTAGGGAAGGAGAAATATTTTTGGGGAATAAAAATAGAAAATGATAGTGGAAAGAATTCCATGGGAGAGAGTGGGGAAAGTTCAAAAAACGGGAGAATTATCATGGATAAAAATATGAGTTCGGAAGATGTAGATTTTATAAGGAACTTAGTGGGGACTCTTAATTTAAAGATAATTTTGGGGGGTAATGATTCTGACCTCACTAGTGGGAATGATGCCATCTATGAAGGTGTGTTTGTAAATGGGTTATCATATGGGTCCGTGTTGCGGATTTGGGATGGGACAACTAAGAGGGAATGTGCATGTTGCTCGGATGAAAAATCGATGAGGTTGATAAAATCCTTGCTCCATTAGCTCGAATTTATGAAAAGTGGCATGCGAAATATAATGTGTGACCAAGAAGATGCAATGTTTATTTCGGCTCATTTAATACACTTCTTTAAACACGAGGGTATTCACTTAACGTTTTATGGAGGGAAAAGAAAAAAGAGAAAGAAAAGATGTTTTTGGTTGAAAAATAAAGTAGAATAGAAAATAATGGGAGTGTTGAAAATCATGTATTTTCTAGGTTTGAATAGGAAAAAAAAAAGTCAACAAAGGCAGCCTCTTTCTCGCTCCACTCTCCAGTCCCTATACTTGTTGCAGTCACTTAAGACACGAGAGAGAGCTAGAACCATGGCTGCCTATGTTGTCAAAGGAGACAAAGAATAGGCTAGATAATTAGCTTGTATCAAAAAGTGGTTTTCGGCACCGAAAATGATCCTTGTACCTAATGTCCGCATTGATCCTAGTACCTACCGTCCGTCAAACTAACCGGTAGCCGGTAGCTTTATCCTATAGTCTAGGACTAGTGCTAGATTATATAGGGTACGATAGTTATTTAAAAATTTTCGACGCAATATGCTTCATTCAACACATTACGGGACGTGCAATTATGTGTTCTCCATGAACCCACAAAATGAGCAGCCTATGTAAAGCCTCTAGGACAATATTTGACCCTTTCACTTTCCCACTGAATAAGTGCCACCCAGGAAAAAAAATATTCTGACCACCCTCACCATTGTGAGGACAAGACTCCCTTGAGTCAAACGCAAAAAGAATCACTGACTTTACTCCCCTGAGCAGTAAGTTATGGCTAGCCAAAAATGGCCTATAAATACAAAAGGTCACCTGGAGAGAGGCGCCTCAAAAACGCTAAGTCCCTTAACTCCTACTCACAACTACTTACTACTCTACCCTCGACCAATCAAAAGGGTGTATATTACAAGAAGGAACAGTGGCCGATTGTACTTCTTGTACGGCCATTGTACAACATGGCCTTCTGGTTGACACTTGTCAACATGGGAGCCATCGTTTCTCCTCCCATCCTTTTCGGCGTCCAATGATGTGGCGCCACGTGGCACAGTGCGCCTCTATGTTCAAAAGTCGCCAAATATTTATTCGGGTTTGGCGGAGGCGACGACTTCCGTCCGATCATATATTTTACACGGTTAAATTCGCGTCCATAAGCGTTGTTTGACTATTGATGTTGTTTCGTCAATTTTGGTCTGATTTAATAAAAGTGACGTTTTGCGTAACACTTTAAATACATATCAAACTGATTGCGTGTATCATTTCGTTAACGCCATAATGTTTATGGCGTACGTCTATGAATTACTTCGCAGACCTGGGTTCAAATCTTGTTTGAGGCAACCTTTACGCAATCAATAAATTTGTTTGCTTGTCTGCTTGTTTCTTTCTGACTATGTCGGCAGGCAAGGTTTTGCAATCTATCAATCTGTTTGCTTGTTTGCCAGTTTCTTTTTGACAATGCTGGCAGCCAAGGTGACTCTCTCTCTCTCTCTCTCTCTCTCTCTCTCTCTCTCTCTCCCTCCCTTCTCCTTCTCTTCACCTCTCGAATTTTAATTACTTTTCAACTCCCTTTTAATTCTTGAATAATCCTTTTAATTCAAGTCCACAATCTTTTCCAAAGGTCAACTTAGGAAAAGGTACCGGTTTTGTCATCATGTTTGCAATCTTCTCTTTATCACTTTTATGAACCACTTTAATTATTTTATTCTAAACCTTTTCTCTGACATAGCTTACTCTTATATCCATATGTTTCGCTTTGAAATGGTGTTTTGGATTAGCACCGATAGAGATAGCACATTGATTATCACAAAAGAAATTTTGAGTCCCAGATTTCATGAACCCAAGTTCTTCGTGTTGAGATTTTACCCACATTGATTCTTTAGTGGCAACACATGAAGCCATGTATTAAGCCTCCATAGTGTATTGAGCAACAACTTTTTGTTGTTAAATACTCCAACAGCATGCACCAAATCTAATTTGCAACACATATCCAGTTGTACATCCTCTCAAAGGCACATCCCCATAGCTGGCATCACTCTAAGTGGTGGTGTTAGTGTGCTCCCCTCCCAAATGCAACCATAATTCCCCTATTCCCACCAAATATCTCATCATTTTTTTGACTGCTTCCGAGTCTCTTTTCGTAGGTTATTTAGACTTCTACAGAGAATGCCTACAACCGCAGCTATATCCGGACGTGTATAATTCATAAAGTAAATTAAACTGCCTACAATTTGCCTATAAGGAATTCCTTTGATAAACCTCTTTTCTTCCTCATCCATCTTATCATTCAAAATCAATATCCCTCCCTCTTCACTCCCCTCCGATACTTTTTTTAGATCCATGGGAGTGGTACACCTATTTGCTTTCTCCATGTGAAACTTTTCTAGCAAGTTACCGATGGCTTGTTTCTCAGTGAGTCTTATAATTCATTTCCCTCTATCCATCTCCATTTAAATCCCCAAAATGTATTTTGCTTCCCTGAGATCTTTCATGTCAAACCAACTTCTCACATCCTGTTTGAGTTTGTTAATTTTATCTAAAGACTAGCTTAAAAATAACAAATCATCAACATAAATAACAATAAATATCACTCAATTTTCATCCTCAAATATATATATGGAGTGATCTGAACTTATTCTAATGTATCCCAAACTTGTCAAAAATTCATCCAATTTTATGTTCCATTCCCGCGGGGCTTGCTTAAGGCCATAAAGTGATTTTATCAGTTTGCACACCTTGTTTTCTTCTCCACTTTCCACAAATCCTTCCGGTTGCCTCATGTATATTTCTTCTTCCAACTCTCCGTGTAAGAAGGTGGTCTTAATATCCATCTGGTGTATTTCCATATCCTCAGCTACTGCTAAACTTAAGAGGATTCTGACAGAAGGGAATCTGACTACAAGTGCAAAGGTTTTTTCATAGTCTATTCCTTCTTTCTGAGTATAACCTTTAGCAACCAACCAAGCCTTACATCTTTCAATGGTATTATTTGGGTTTAGTTTAAGCTTCAAAACCCACTTACATCCAATCGGTTTTCTGTCCGGTGGACAATCTACCAACTCCCATGTATTGGCTTTCATGATAGGGGCCATTTGTTCATTGAGGGTAGTGATCCACAGGCTGCTTTCTGGGGTATTTATGGCCTCTAAGTATGTTTGAGGTTCTTCTGGGTGAGACATCTTTGTGAGTTTTTTATTTACATGTCTTTCTTGAACCCATTTATTACTTTTTTGTCCTCCTTCAAAAATCTGACGCCGACATAGAAGGCATCCTCGGGTTTCGTTTAGGAAGATTTTCATCTCCTCTATCTTCCAAATCCGGTGTTTGATCAAGTTCTTCGTCGAATTCCACTTCGTATTGTGGTGTTACCTCGGATGTTGTCTTTTCGTTTTTCTCCTTTGGCACATCTGCAGATTTTTCCTTCTCCCCGTCTTCCTTCTTTTCATTTCCCACGTCAAAGTCAGAATACTAACCCGATTCAAATCTAATTTTGACTTCTTTGTTATATTTGAATGGGTCAATAGACTTTACTTTATTCATCACCACTATGTGTTTTACCAAAATGATATCTCTCTTTTTCAAGTCATACACTTGATATCATTTTGTGCTCTCATCATATCCTACAAGATATCTTGGTTTCCCTCTTCCCTCTAACTTCCATTTAGACTTATCAGAATCCAAACTGTAAACTTGACTTCCGAACACTCTCAAACTAAACAAATCTAGTTTTCTTCCCGTCCAACTTTCATACGGGGTTTCCTCTTTATTTGTCGAAGTTAACACTCTATTTTTGATGAAGTTATCATAGTTCATAGACTCAGCCCAAAACTGCAATCCTATTTTTTTATCAGTTAGCATACTTGTAGACATATATCCTAAAGTTTTATTCACTCTTTCTGCTACTCCATTTTGTTCCGGATTATAAAGAACAATTTTCTCATTATGGACTCCTTCTATTTAAGAAATTCTTCAAATTCCTTTGAGGTGTATTCTTTCCCATTATCACTTCTTATCTCTTTTATCGAGGTTTAATGTAATATTTCACTCCATACTTTGTATTCTTTGAAACATCTAAGTACCTCTGACTTATGTGTAAGAAAATATACCTTAGTGTATCTAGACCAATCATCTGTAATGGTTAGCATTCATCTTTTCCCCCCATGTGAAGCATACCTAGCTGGTCCCCAAACATCAGTGTGAACTAGATCTAATATTTTCTCTCTTCTAAATGTGGATGCCTTTGGAAATGGAAGTCTATGAATCTTTTCTTGAGCACATCCATTACAATCATCTGAGGTCTCATCATCTCCAAACTGAATTCCATCCACTATTCATTTTTTCTTCATTTTCTTTAATCTATCTAGACTCACATGCCCCAACCTCTTGTGCCAAAGCATCATATCACTTTCACACGAGTAGGGAATACCCTTTTCATTGCAAAGTACAATTGTGAACATTCCTTGACTACCATTTTCAGCTATGAAATAAACCTTCTTATCAAAGCTAGTTGTGAAGATTCCTTTCTTAGTTCCGGTTTCGAACTCTTTTTCATCTAGAATAGCTGTAGAGACTAGATTATTACTAAGCTGTGGAATGTAAAGAACATCTGATAGCGTTACAATTGAAGCCTTTCCATCAACTAGAACTTTTAAATCAACCGATCCAACAAGACTTATAGTTTCTACTCTACCATCTCCATACTCTATCTCAACTGTTGGAATTTGTCTTAATTTAGTAAACCACCTCTTATCCTTAAACATATGCATTGAGGCCTCTGAGTCTATAATCTATTGTTTTTGAAGATTTAGTTTCGTGCGTACGCGACATTTCATGCGTACGTGAGGTTTCGTGCGTACTCGACGCGATTTGTAATGCGTGAGTACTAACTGAATTTAATGTGGAAGCTGGAATGGATTTGCGGATTGGGAGAGTAATGGTAGGAATTGTTTTTAAGCGTACGGAATCAAATTTGAGTGACGCGAATCAAATTACGGAGAGTACGATTTGCGTAATGTGAAATGGACGACGGATCGCGAAGCGATCCGATGTAATCGATTTTGAAATGCTTTTGTAAAAGTGTGTCGCCCGTACGAAACATAATGTGAGAGGCGCACTTATGAAAAAGACGCGGTTTCGGTACGGAAAAGATTTGGAAAGTACGATTTGATTTCGGCAAGTGGTTCGCGCTATTTTTGGATGTACTATCAAGTGGGTCGTACGTATGTGATGACGGGTTACTACATGGACTTATCGACAAGTGACTAAGCAAGTTGTCACTTATGACGCGGATTTATAGATGCGTCGGTGTAAATATTTGGAGTAACATTGTTTTGTCTTTTACATCATTATAAATTAGTGTTGATTATGATGTTTATATTTAAGTGATCAATTAGGGTTTTGACAGTTTAATTGTGTGTCTTTATGTGTCGTATTTGCAGACAAGTGTACGCTTACGATTGCTTGTCTTTCAGGTGTACGCTTACGATTAGTTTACTCTTACTAAAAGGTTATTATGCGTAAATAGGATTTAGTGACAGTAACGTAATTTATGACACTTAGTGATTATTTGACAGCTCACAAGTGTATATATAGGAATGAGCTTTGTTAGGAATGAATAATCAATGCTGGTTAGTAAAGTGGGGACCGAAGATGTAGACTTTTAGGGTTGCCGATTAGGTCATGCATTTGAGTAATATGTTTATTGATATTCTTTTGTTTATCTAATGTTTATGTGAGATTGCACTCTTTTTGTTATTATTTATTTGTGTTATTTTATGTGTTTTTGATATGCATTATTTATGCATTTGTCCTAGGGTTTGCTTATGTCGATTATTCTATCAAACCTTAGATGTTGTCATAGGGTTTATTTATGTTGATTATTCCATGAAACCCTAAATGTTGTTTGTTGCGTCTGTGTACGCATATGGAGGATGCATTTCATATGATTGTTTGTCGACCTATTTTTGCTTAGCTTTTTGCATGATAGTTTGGGTCGCTTCTGCGGTCTATTTTAGACCAAAGAACAACATAATCCACCCATCCTCAAGTGGATCCCTCTTACCTCCGAAAGCACACTTTTGTCTCCGTAGAATGTTTGCATGCTTCTTAATGGTTTTTGGTTTTAAAAAAATCTCCTCAAGCTCCTCTTCCAGTTCGGATACATCATCTTCTTCCTCGCCATGGACTTGAGTCAGGAAAGCCATTTTCTTTCCTCCATCTTTTGAGGAACCTTGTCCATCTTTGAGTCAGAGATCTGCAAGCTTGACACAATCTGCCATATAATGTCACGTTTTTTTGCCGAAGTGACATAATCCACCTCGAAGAACTTCTCTCCCCTGTCGATCAAATCGGCCTCCTCGTTGTCTTTTTCCTCTAAAGTTTCGATAGGGATCCTTTCCCTTTTCCTCATAATGCTTCCGCCAATCAGATCATGCAGCCAAAGCTTGAACACTCGGACTTCCTCTCCTAAGTTCTATGGTACTCTCTTTCTCTAAAATCATGCCCACTGTATCATCCCAATTCGTATTGCTATCACCTAGATCCTACAACCGATTAATGATATTATCATACTCTTCAGGTAGTTTCATAATCAGTGTACTTACTCTTTGTCTCTCACACTATAAGTAACTTCCGCTCTCTAGTTCTCCAAATAATTCTCCTAAGTCATTACAATAATCATTCATACTTCCCCCGTTGTACGTATAAGCTGAAATCTTATTTTCTGCCAGCTGTTGATACTGCAATGACCCACTCTTATATGTGTTTACTAGAGATACCCAAATCTGAGAGGAAGATCTAACATGCATAAGGGGAAAGGCAATACACTTCACTACACTTTTAAGAATTAAGAGCTAGCCACCTTGTCTTTATAGTTCCAATTTTTATATTATGACCGTTCGGTCTGACTCCCTATCACCATTGCTGGTGGTGCTGCTGCCGGTATCGTCCTTGACAATGGAGTCATTTGTGAAGCAACTCCTCCCTTTTCTCCTTCCATGATAATTTCCTCCCGTTCCTCGTCTTCGTGGTGGTGGCTGATGTTTTAACACCTGTTGTGACAGTGGTGCCAGAAAAACGTGTTCCTCCAAACCAAGGTGGAGGTGGGCAACGAATTTGCCCAAACAATATGCCCCATAGGTGCTTCTCCAAAATTTCTTCCTCCATCATCATTTCCCAATAAAGAAAGTATGATCTATTAAATATGGGCACCCTAGAGGGTGAGCCCAAAAGGTGAAATTTTGTGGTCTCCATTAACCCACACATTGAGCAGCCCATGTAAAGCATCTAGGATAATATTTGACCCTTTCACTTTCCCACTGAATAAGTGCCACCCAGGCAAAAAAAAAAAATTACCACCCTCACCCGTGTGAGAAAACGATTCCCTTGAGTTAAATGCAAAAAGAATCACTGAATTTGCTCCCCTGAGCAGTAAGTTATGGTTGGCCAAATATGGCCTATAAATACAAAATGTCACCTGGAGAGAGGCGTCTCAAACACGCTAAGTCCCTCAACTCTTACTCACAATAACTTACTACTTTACCCTCGGCCAATCAAAAGGTGTATAGTGCAAGAAAGTATAGTGGCCGATTGTACTTGTTGTTCGGCCATTGTACAACATGGCCTTCTAGTTGACACTTGTCAACATGGGTGCCTTCGATCCTCTACCTATCCTTTCTGGCGTCCAATGATGTGGCGCCACGTGGCACAGTGAGCCGCTATGTTCGAAAGCCGCCAAAGATTCATTTGGGTTTGGCGGGGCGACGACCCTCGCCCAATCATGTATTTTACACGGTAAGATTCGCATCCGCGAGCGTTGTTTGACTATAGATGTCGTTTCGTCAATTTTGGTATGATTTAATAAAAGTGTCATTTTGCGTAACACTTTAAATACATATTATATTGATTGCGTGTATCGTTTCGTTAACGACATAATTTTTATGGCGTACGTCTATAAAGTACTACGCAAACCTAAGTTCAAATCTGGTTGGAGGCAACCTTTTGGCAATCTATCAATCTGTTTGCCTGTCTGCTTGTTTCTTTTTGACTATGGCGGCAGCCAAGGTGACTCTCTCTTTCTCTCTTCACTCTAGAGTCTAAATTAAGAAGTGGATATTAATTACTTCTTTTCAACAGGACGGATCGTACACGAAAATGAATTAGACCGCACGAATTCCAGACCGCACGGAATTAACGAAACAACATTTTATTTCAACGATAAGTATTAAATGCCAGTTTGTATCGACAGTCGTGGTGTGAGGCGGAATTTTGGAATGGCCGCCTTGGCGTTTTCTGGCGTGGCATGACATGGCACCACGTGGCAAGATAATATTGAGAAACGGGAATCTCGGAGAGCATACAGACGAATCTGAAGGAGACATGCGTCCATTCACTGGTCTTCCTGTACACAGGCAAGGTAAAGTCATGTGATTGGTTCGTACCTCAATACTAGGGGACTAACAGAGGGGTTTTTAGGACATATATTTTTTTTGGTAGGTGCAATTCTGTGTCGTCCATTGGACTACAGAATACAGGAAGCCTCTAGATAGTATTTAACTAACCCACTTTAAGCCATGACCACTTCTGCCCAAGAAGGCAAACTGACAATTTGACTGCACTTCTGTGCAGCTTGGACTCCCCTGAGTCTATAGCAAAAAGAATCACTGAAAACGGCCAACCTGCCGATAAATTATGAGGCAGTAAAAATGCCAATTTGTACAAACTCTCAAAAGGAGAGGTGACTACCTACCAAAATTTTTTAAGTCGTGATTCTCACTAATAACCCCTATCTACTGAAGTACACACCAATCAGATTACTGTATCGTACACAAAAGTACTACTGCCGATGTACCTTTTGTACGGCCTATGTACGACAAGGCTATTAAGTGGACGCGTGTCCGCTTTTCACTCGTCCGTACGTTCCTCGGAATTCCTATGACCGAATGTTATCTCTCCACGTGGCTCCAGGTCATGCCACGTCAAAAAACGCCAAAGTGACCACTCCGGGATTTCGGCGATGATGTGCGCCGTTGGATTTTATGCGAAACGCAATCTTAGCCGTAATAAATACTTGCGCGACATTTGTTCCAATGTCGAAATAAAATGCGTGGTATCCGTTTTGAATTAGCGTCGTACGACGTACTTTATAAAACTGAATCTATGTACGCCGTATACTATTCTAGTTAAATGAATTTTATCCACTCGAACTATATATATATATATATATATCTATCACATACCATAACACTCAGCATTGGTCCTAGTCTATTAGGATAAAGCTGCCGCTACCGGTCAACTTGACGAACCGCAGGTACCGGGATCAAATCTCTGGTCCATCAAGTATATTTTTAGTAACCAACTAAATATAGTTCTTTGTTGAACTAAGGCAGCCATGGATCAACCTCTCTCTCTTACCTTCAGTGACTACAACAAGTATGGGAGCTAGAGAGCGGAGGTGGAGGCAGACTGTCCGTCCTTTTTCTTTTTCTTTTATAAAAACATATTTAAACCTAGAAAATACTCTAGAAATCTATAAATTTCAACACTCCCCTTATTTTCTAGTCTAATTTTAATTTTTCTTTCAACCCGCATTTTTCCCGACAATGTTTTAGTTTAGGAGAGGGCACAGGTTTGGTCTTCATGTCAGCCACCATTTCTTCATCAGGTCTATACACAAGATTTAAAATTTTATTTTCAACTTTTTCTCTTACAAAGCTAAATCTTATGTCCATATTTTTTGCTTTGAAATGGTGTTTTGGATTGGCTGCAATTGCAATTGCAGCTTGGTTATCGCAAAAGATTTCATGCACTCCCTCCTTCATAAATCCCAGTTCTTGTAACAATGATTTCACCCACATTAGTTCATTTACAGCAGAACAAGACGCCATATACTCAACCTCCATAGTAGACTGTGTTGAAATAAGTAGTTTTTTGTATTTTCTAGTTTAAAATAAATAGCGGAAACATATATAAGATATGATGGCAGCCTGCCTCCATCTCTTCTCTCTTTTCCCCATACTTGTTGTAGTCACTGAAGGAGAGAGAGAGCGATGGAGCCATGGCTGCCTCAGCGCCATAAGAAGGACTAAAGAGTGACTTAAGTCACTCTCAACAAAAGGTTGAGTCCGGCAGGACTCAAACCCCCGACCGGTAGAGCACGGCATAGCCGTTAGCTCTATCCAGTCTGTCGTAGAAGTTCGTTAGATGATATAGGGTTTCATTCATATATAAACTATTGTATAGTACCGAAATGATCTAACTAGAATATGAAACGAAACGAACATAGAACTTGTTAAGGTTTAGTGCGAACGTCATTTCGCACGAAACAAATGAAACAGACACTTTGAACGGTCGACATTTAATGTCGCATTTAATCCGACGGCGCACGTCGTCGCCGAGATCGCGGAATGGTCACTTTGGATTTTATGGACGTGGCATGACGTGGCGCCGCGTGGAAGGATGACATTCGGTCGCGGGAATTCCGGAGGAAATACGGACAAGTGGAAAAATGACACGCGTCCACTCAAGAGCCTTGTCGTACACCGGCCGTACAGAAAGTACATCGGCCATAGTACCTTTCTGTACTTTACAGTAATACGATTGGTTCGTACTTTAGTAGATAGGGGTTGTGAGAGGGATTTAGGACTTAGGAAATATTTGGTAGACAGACACCTCTCTCTAAGAGAGCTTTGTATAAATTGGCATTTTTTGCCGGCTCATAACTTATCGCCTGGTTGGCCGTTTTCAGTGATTCTTTTTGCTACAAACTCAAGGGAGTCCAAGCTACACAGGAGTGCAGTCAAATTGTCAGTTTGCCTTCTTGGGCAGAAGTGGTCGTGGCTTAAATTGGGTTAGTTAAATACTATCTAGAGGCTTCCTGTATTCTGTAGTCCAATGGAGGACACAGAATTGCAGGTTATGGGCCCACCCTCTAGGGTACCCACCTTCAATAGATCTGGGTTCATCTATGGGAAGCCATGATGATGGGAGCTTTGTGTGAAAAACGATACTGGGGTATCGTCAGTGGACAAGTGAAACGTCCACCTTCGCGAACTCCACCAGGATTTGGGGGAGTAAGGTTTTCTGCAACAACGGCTGCCTCAGCGAAGGAGGCAGATGATGGGGACAGTAGTGTGTCCGAAAAGGAGAAAGGGAAGGAGACACCCCTCACTCCTATTGCCACAGTATCGGGAGCGGCGACCGTGAAGACCGTGGAGAACGATACTCAAATGTGGGAGGATGTAAACATGGCTGCAAAGAACTTCATTCTAAGGCACCTCACTCAAGGTTTGGCCACTCCTCATCTTCACATTTACAAGGCCGAGGAGTTGTGGGAGAGTGTGGTGGAGATTTATAGAGCTGGAACTATTCAGGAGCTCCAGTTGGCTGAGCAAAAGCTATTGAGTTACACTTACAAAGGAGAAAGATGTAAGATTACTGTAATGATCTTTCTCCTTTGTATATGGAAATGGAAAGTGCCGGGTGGACAAGTACAATGAAAATGAAAGTTAACACCCTTATCATGAAATTACCAGATGAGTTCGAAAACATAGTGTACCGAGTACAGGGATTGCCTGATAGTTCATGGAAATGGAACACAGTAGTCATGATGATACTTGTGCAGGAAAACACAATGGAGATTAGGAGAGGAGGAAAGAGCATTCAAGCTCTAGCAGCAAGAGGGGACCGATGGGGGAAGGACCCGAAGAAACCTTATAGAGGGGAAAAAGATCATTCTAGAGGACAGAGGCCCCCAAAGGGTCTTTGTCATTATTGCAAAAAGTAGGGACACTTTATCGCAGATTGTGTCAAGCTATCAGAGCTGAGGCTCCAAGAGAACCGTGGAGGGGGTCTTCCGGAGGGAAGAAAAAGGCACTTGTGGTTACAAAAGTGTCAGGAGAAACCGAGGATGAGTCCTCTGAGGAGGATGGGGAGATTCTTCTTTACGAGAGTCTGGAGGAGAAGGAGATTCCTCGGAGGCAGAAGTGTGCCCTTGGAGCAATCTGGGAAGCTCCACAGGAAGGATGGATCATCGACTCAGGTGCATCCATGCATATGTGTCGTGATAAAGAACTCTTCACTAAGTTAAGAAAAATTCCTACCGTAGAGATAGAGTATGGGGATGGGAGGGTGGTTACTACAGATCTTGTGGGATCAGTAGATTTGATAGTCTTAGTGGAGGGTAAGACTTCTATACTTACATTCTCAGATGTACTTTACATTCCTTAGCTGAGTAAAAATCTTGTCTCTACGTCTGTGTTAGATGACAATGAGTTTGATACCTTAACTAGAAAGGGAGTCTTTACAGCTAAGTATGGGGATGAAATTTACTTCACAGCAGATAAGGGTAGCCAAGGAATGTTTAGGCTTAATCTGAGTAATGAAAAGAAGAATGCTTACTATGTTGGTGTTCCTAAGATGATGATTTGGCATAAGCGGTTGGGGCATGTGCATTTTGATAGGTTAAGGGAAATGAAAAAAGTTGGGGTAGTAGATGGCATTCAGTTTGGGGATAATGAAATGATGGATGGTTGTAGTGGTTGTGCTCAAGGTAAGGCTCATAAACTTCCCTTTCCCAAAGCCACGATATATAGAGGTGAGAGTGTGTTAGATTTGGTCCACACAGATATTTGGGGACCTGGAAAAGTACCTTTGGTTGGAGGAAAGAGGTTTATGATGACAGTAACTGATGACTGGTCTAGATACTCTAGAGTCTACTTTGTGAAAACAAAATCTGAAGCATCAACTTACTTCAAAGAATATAAAGCTTGGAGTGAAAAGTTGCATGAAACCCCCATTAAGAGGATAATGAGTGATAATGGGGGGGAATATACCTCTAACGAGTTTGAGGAATATCTGAGAGATGAGGGAGTGCAGCACCAGAAAACTGTACCATATAACGCGGAACAAAATGGGATAGCTGAGAGGCTGAATCGAACACTAGGAGATAGTGTACGCAGTATGTTGGCTGACAAGAAAATAAGAAAGAGATTTTGGGCAGAAGCAATGAACTGTGCCAACTACATCAAGAATAGAGTCCTTACCTCAGCTGTAAAGGGAGTGACACCTTAAAAGATATGGGTTGGAAGGAAACCAGATATCTCACACCTTAAAGTATTTGGTTGCCAAGTTTACAGTCTTGACACGGATAGGAAAAACTAGAAACTAGATGCTAAGGGAAAACATGGATACTTTGTGGGATATGATGAGGATGTTAAGGGATATAGAGTCTATGACTTAGCAAAGAAAGATATCATTCTGGTCAATCACTTAGTTGTCATGGATGAAGGGAAGTCATTTGACCCCTTCAAATATACAAAGAAGATAAGGATCTGATTTGAGTCCGAAAGTGAGGAGAACTTGGTCGTTCCCGAAAGGGACATGAGTGAAAGCGTGATTACAGATTCAGGGGAGATCTAAGATACAAAAGACTCACCGAAAACCTCACATACTCCTATGGACTTCGAGGAGATAGAAGAAGCGGGACAAGAACCGGTTTCCATGGACAGGGGAGCCGATGAGACAATGAGAAGAAATCTAAGACTTCCATCCATTCTTGCTTCGGAGTTTGAGGGAGGAAGGAGGAGCAGCAAAAGATTACAGGAAAAACAAGTCGCTCATAAGGTAACTAAGCTATCTCACCCTAATGAGCCTCAGTCCTTCTCGGAGGCAGTAAATAGTCCAGAGAAAGAAAGGTGGATTAGAGCTATAAATGATGAGATGGCTTCTATCATGGAAGCAAATACTTGGGAATTAGCAGATTTTCCTCCATACTGAAAACCTATTGGGTGTAAATGGGTATTTAAACTAAAACTGAACCCAGATAATACCATTGAAAGATATAAGGCTCGATTGGTAGCGAAGGGGTTCACCCAAAAGGAAGGGATTGACTATGAGGAGACCTTTGCTCCAATTGTTCGGTTCCCATCAGTAAGGATTCTCCTCAGCCTGGTAGCAGCGAAAGACATGGAAATCCATCAGATGGACATTAAGATTGCGTTTCTTAATGGTGAGTTAGAGGAAGAAATTTTCATGAGACAACCCGAGGGGTTCGTGGAGGAAGGAGAAGAGAGCAAAGTCTGCATGCTCATAAAGTCCTTATATGGACTAAAGCAGGCTCCCCGACAGTGGAACAAGAAACTAGATGAGTTTCTTACCAGTCTGGGATATATCCGTATAAGCTCTGACCATTCTATCTATATGTTTGAAGATGAGAATGGTGTCATTTTTATTGCAATTTATGTGGATGATCTGCTTGTGTTGAGTAAATCCTTGGAAAAGATCAATAAGTTAAAAACAGAACTTAGAAGCAGATTTGATATGAAGGATTTAGGGGAGGCAAAATATATTTTGGGGATTCAGATGGAGAGAGATAGGGGGAAGAAGATTATCAGACTTACTCAGAAAGAAGCAATAGGTAATATGCTTGAGAAATTCCAGTGGAAAATGCTAACAGTTGTACCACTCCCATGGACTTGAAAAAAGTAAGTGATGGGAGTGTAGAAGGAGGAGTAATTATCTTAGATGATCAAATGAGTATTGAAGAGAGAGAGTTTATGAAGACTATCCCTTATAGACAGGTCGTAGGAAGTTTAATCTATTTTATGAATTGTACCAGGCCGGACATAGCGGCAGCAGTTGGAGTACTCAGTAGGAGTCTGAATGATCCTAGGAAGAGGGATTGGGAGGCAGCCAAGAGAGTCATGAGATATCTGGTTGGAACCAGAGAGTTATGGTTGCATTTGGGAGGGGAGCACACTGACATCACTACTTGGAGTGATGCCAGTTATGGGGACGCACCTATGAGACGATGCACTTCTGGGTATGTGTTGTATGTTGGGGAAGGTGCATGCTGTTGGAGCAGTAAGCAACAAAAGGTGGTTGCACAGTCCACCATGGAGGCTGAGTACATGGCCTCTTGTTCTGCTGTGAAAGAGTTGATGTGGGTCAAGTCCTTGCTGCAAGAACTTGGGTATATGAAGGAGGGAGTGCATGAAGTGTTTTGTGATAATCAAGCGGCCATAGCAATTGCAGCAAATCCAAAACATCATTTTAAGGCTAAACATATGGACATAAGATTAAGTTTTGTAAGAGAAAAAGTTGAGAATAAAATAGTGAATCTTGTATATAGATCTGATGAGGAAATGGTAGCGGACATGATGACCAAACCTGTACCCTCGCCGAAATTAAAATACTGCAGGGAAAAATGTGGATTAAAAGAAAAATTAAAAATAGACTAGAAAATAAGGGGAGTGTTGAAATAAGTAGTTTTTGTATTTTCTAGTTTAAAATAAATTAGCGGAAACATATATAAGAAATGATGGCAGCCTGCCTCCATCTCTTCTCTCTCTCCCCCATACTTGTTGTAGTCACTGAAGGAGAGAGAGAGCGATGGAGCCATGGCTGCCTCAGCTCCATAGGAAGGACTAAAGAGTGACTTAAGTCACTCTCAACAAAAGGTTGAGTCCGGCAGGACTCGAACCCCCGACCGGTAGAGCGCGGCGTAGCCGTTAGCTCTAACCAGTCTGTTGTAGAAGTCCGTTAGATAATATAGGGTTTCATTCATATATAAACTGTTGTATAGTACCGAAATGATCTAATTGGAATATGAAACGAAACGAACATAGAACTTGTTAAGGTTTAGTGTGAAACGTCATTTCGCACGAAACAAATGAAACAGACACTTTGAACGGTCGACATTTAATGTCGGATTTAATCCGACAGCGCACGTCGTCGCCGAGATCGCAGAATGGTCACTTTGGATTTTATGGACGTGGCATGACGTGGCGCTGCGTGGAAGGATAACATTCGGTCGCGGGAATTCTGGCGGAAATACGGACAAGTGGAAAAATGACACGCGTCCACTCAAGAGCCTTGTCGTACACCGGCCGTACAGAAAGTACATCGGCCATAGTACCTTTCTGTACTTTACAGTAATACGATTGGTTCGTACTTTAGTAGATAGGGGTTGTGAGAGGGATTTAGGACTTAGGAAATATTTGGTAGACAGACACCTCTCTCTAAGAGAGCTTTGTATAAATTGGCATTTTTTGCCAGCTCATAACTTATCGCCTGGTTGGCCGTTTTCAGTGATTCTTTTTGCTACAAACTCAAGGGAGTCCAAGCTACACAGGAGTGCAGTCAAATTGTCAGTTTGCCTTCTTGGGCAGAAGTGGTCGTGGCTTAAAGTGGGTTAGTTAAATACTATCTAGAGGCTTCCTGTATTCTGTAGTCCAATGGAGGACCCAGAATTGCAGACTGAGCAACCACCTTTTGTTGCTTACTGCTCCAACAGCAAGCACCTTCCCCCACATACAAAACATATCCAGAAGTGCATCTTCTCATAGGTGCATCCCCATAACTGGCATCACTCCAAGTGGTGATATCAATGTGCTCCCCTCCCAAATGCAACCATAATTCTCTGGTTCCAACCAGATATCTCATGACTCTCTTGGCTGCCTCCCAGTCTCTCTTCTTAGGATCATTAAGACTCCTAATGAGTACTCCAACTGCTGCCGCTATGTCCGGCCTGGTACAATTCATAAAATAGATTAAGCTTCCTACGACTTGTCTATAAGGGATAGACTTCATGAACTCTCTCTCCTCTAGACTCATCTGATCGTCTAAGATCATCACTCCTCATTCAACACTCCCATCACTTACCTTTTTGAAGTCCATGGGAGTGGTACAACTGTTAGCATTTTCCATCTGGAATTTCTCAAGCATATTACCTATTGCTTTTTTCTGAGTAAGTCTGATAATCTTCTTCCCTCTATCTCTCTCCATTTGGATACCCAAAATATATTTTGCCTCCCCTAAATCTTGCATATCAAATCTGCCCCTAAGATCTTTCTTTAGTCTATTGATCTTCTCTAAAGACTAACTCAACACAAGCAGATCATCCACATAAATTGCAATAAAAATGACACCATTCTCATCTTCAAACATATAGATAGAATGGTCAGAGTTGATCCGGATATATCCCAAATTTGTGAGAAACTCATCTAGTTTCTTATTCCACTATCGGGGAGCCTGCTTCAGGCCATATAAAGACTTTATAAACCTGCAGACTTTGCTCTCTTCTCCTTCTTCCACGAACCCCTCGGGTTGCCTCATGAAAATTTCTTCCTCTAACTCACCATTAAGAAAAGCAGTCTTAATGTCCATCTGGTGTATTTCCATGTCTTCCGCTGCTGCCAGACTGAGAAGAATCCTTACTGATGGGAATCGAACAACTGGAGCAAAGTTCTCCTCATAGTCAATCCCCTCCTTTTGGTGAACCCCTTCGCAACCAATTGAGCCTTATATCTCTCAATGGTATTATCTGGGTTCAGTTTTAATTTAAATACCCATTTACACCCAATAGGTTTTCTGTCTGGAGGACAATCCGCTAGTTCCCAAGAATTTGCTTCCATTATAGAAGCCATCTCATCATATATGGCTCTAATCCATCTTTCTTTCTCTGGACTATTCACTGCCTCTAAGTAAGACTGAGGCTCATCTGGGTGAGATAGCTTAGTTACCTTATGGGCAGCTTGTTTTTCCTGTATCCTTTTGCTGCTCCTCCTTCCTCCCTCAAACTCCGAAGCTGGAATGGATGGAAGTCTTGGATTTCTTCTCACTGTCTCATCTGCTCCCTTGTCCATGGAAACCGGTTCTTGTCCCGCTTCTTCTATCTCCTCGAAGTCCATAGGAGTATGTGAGGTTTCCGGTGAGTCTCCTATATCTTCAATCTCCCCTGAATCTGTAATCACGGTTTCACTCATGTCCCTTTCGGGAACAACCAAATTCTCATCACTTTCGGACTCAAATCTGATCCTTATCTTCTTTGTATATTAAGTGGTCAAATGACTTCCCTTCATCCATGACAACTAAGTGTTTGACCAGAATGATATCTTTCTTTGCTAAGTCATAGACTCTATATCCCTTAACATCCTCATCATATCCCACGAAGTATCCAGGTTTTCCCTTAGCATCTAGTTTCCAGTTTTTCCTATCCGTGTGAAGACTGTAAAACTGGCTACCAAATACTTTAAGGTGTGAGATATCTGGTTTCCTTCCAACCCATCTCTCATAAGGTGTCACTCCCTTTACAGCTGAGGTAAGGACTCTATTCTTAATATAGTTGGCACAATTCATTGCTTCTGCCCAAAATCTCTTTCCTATTTTCTTGTCTGCCAACATACTGCGTACACTATCTCCTAGTGTTCGATTCAACCTCTCAGCTACCCCATTTTGTTCCAGGTTATATAGTACAGTTTTCTGGTGTTGCACTCCCTCATCTCTCAGATATTCCTCAAACTCGTTAGAGGTATATTCCCCCCCATTATCACTCCTTATCCTCTTAATTGGGGTTTCATGCAACTTCTCACTCCAAGCTTTATATTCTTTGAAGTAAGTGGATGCTTCAGACTTATTTTTCAGAAAGTAGACTCTAGAGTATCTAGACCAATCATCAGTTATTGTCATCATAAACCTCTTTCCTCCAACCGAAGGTACTTTTGCAGGTCCCCAAATATCTGTGTGGACCAAATCTAACACTTTCTCACCTCTATATGTGGCGGCTTTGGGAAAGGGAAGTCTGTGAGCCTTACCTTGAGCTCAACCACTACAATCATCCATCATTTCATTATCCTCAAACTGAATGCCATCCACTACCCCAAGCTTTTTCATTTCCCTCAACCTATCAAAATGCACATGCCCCAACCGCTTATGCCAAATCATCACCTTAGGAACACCAACATAGTAAGCATTCTTCTTTTCATTACTCACGTTAAGCCTAAACATTCCTTGGCTACCCTTATCTGTTGTGAAGTAAACTTCATTTCCATACTTAGCTATAAAGACTCCCTTTCTGGTGAAAGAATCAAACTCTTTGTCATCTAACACAGACGTAGAGACAAGATTTTTACTCAGCTGAGGAATGTAAAGTACATCTTAGAATGTAAGTATAGAAGTCTTACCCTCCACTAAGACTTTCAGATCTACTGATCCTACTAGATCTGTAGTAACCACTCTCCCATCCCCATACTCTATCTCTACAGTAGGAATCTTTCTTAGCTTAGTGAAGAGTTCTTTATCACGACACATATGCATGGATGCACCTGAGTCGATGATCCATCCTTCCTGTGGAGCTTCCCGAATTGCTCCAAGGGCACACTTCTGCCTCCGAGGGATCTCCTTCTCCTCCAGACTCTCGTCAAGAAGAAGCTCCCCATCCTCCTGAAAGGACTCATCCTCGGTTTCTCTTGACACTTTTGTAACCACAAGTGCATTTTTCTTCCCTCCGGAAGAACCCCCTCCATGGTTTTCTTGGAGCCTCAGCTCCGACAACTTGACACAATCTGCAATAAAGTGTCCCGGCTTTTTGCAATAATGACAAAGACCTTTTGGGGGCATCTGTCCCCCAAAATGATCTCTTTCCCCTCTTTTAGGTTTCTTCGGGTCCTTCCCCCATCGGTCCCCTCCTGCTGCTAGAGCGTGAATGCTCTTTCCTCCTCTCCTAATCTCCATTGTGTTTTCCTGTACAAGTATCATCCTGACTACTATGTTCCATTTCCATGAAGTATCAGGCATTCCCTGTACTCGGTATAATATGTTTTCGAACTCATCTGGTAATTTCATGATTAGGGTGTTAACTTTCATTTTCATTGTACCTGTCCACCCGGCACTTTCCATTTCCATATACAAACAAGAAAGATCATTACAGTAATCTAACATCTTTCCTCCTTTGTAAGTGTAACTCAATAGCTTTTGCTCAGCCAACTGGAGCTCCTGAATAGTTCCAGGTCTATAAATCTCCACTAAACTCTCCCACAACTCCTCCGCCTTGTAAATGTGAAGATGAGGAGTGGCCAAACCTTGAGTGAGGTGCCTCAGAATGAAGTTCTTGGCAGCCATGTTTACATCCTCCCACATTTGAGTATCATTCTCCACAGTCTTCACGGTTGTTGCTCCCGATACTGTGGCAATAGGAGCGAGGGATGTCTCCTTCCCTTTCTCCTTTTCGGACACACTGGTGTCCCCATCATCTGCCTCCTCCGCTGAGGCAGCCGTTGTTGCGGAAAACCTTACTCCCCCAAATCCTTGTGGAGTTCCCAAAGGTGGACATTTCACTTGTCCACTGACGATACCCCGGTATCGTTTTTCACACAAAGCTCCCATCATCATGGCTTCTCAATAGATGAACCCAGATCCATTGAAGGTGGGCACCCTAGAGGGTGGGCCCATAACGTGCAATTCTGTGTCCTCCATTGGACTACAGAATACAGGAAGCCTCTATATAGTATTTAACTAACCCATTTTAAGCCACGACCACTTCTGCCCAAGAAGGCAAACTAACAATTTGACTGTACCCCTGTGCACCTTGGACTCCCGTGAGTCCGTAGCAAAAAGAATCACTGAAAACGGCCAACCAGCCGATAAATTATGAGGCAGTAAAAATGCCAATTTGTACAAACTCTCAAAGGGAGAGGTGACTACCTACCAAAATTTTCTAAGTCCTGATTCTCTCTAATAACTCCTATCTACTGAAGTACGGACCAATCAGATTACTGTATCGTACACAAAAGTACTACTGCCGATGTACCTTTTGTACGGCCTATGTACGACAAGGCTATTAAGTGGACGCGTGTCCGCTTTTCACTCGTCCGTACGTTCCTCGGAATTCCTATGACTGAATGTCATCTCTCCACGTGGCTCCAGGTCATGCCACGTCACAAAACGCCAAAGTGACCACTCCGGGATTTCGGCGATGATGTGCGCCGTTGGATTTTATGCGAAACGCAATCTTAGCCGTAATAAATACTTGCGCGACATTTGTTCCAATGACGAAATAAAATGCGTGGTAACCGTTTTGAATTAGCGTCGTACGACGTACTTTATAAAACTGAATCTATGTACGCCGTATACTATTCTAGTTAAATGAATTTTATCCACTCGAACTATATATATATATATATATATATATATATATATATATATATATATATATATATATATATCTATCACATACCATAGCACTCAGCATTGGTCCAAGTCTATTAGGATAAAGCTGACCGCTACCGGTCAACTTGACGAACCGTAGGTACCCGGGATCAAATCTCTGGTTCGTCAAGTATATTTTTAGTAACCTACTAAAAATAGTTGTCTGTTGAACTAAGGCAGCCATGGATCAACCTCTCTCTCTTACCTTCAGTGACTACAACAAGTATGGGAGCTAGAGAGCGGAGGTGGAGGAAGGCTGTCAGTCCTTTTTCTTTTCCTTTTATAAAAACATATTTAAACCTAGAAAATACTCTAGAAATCTATAAATTTCAACAGTAGGTAGCCGCCTCTCTCACAGAGAGCACTCTTGTATAAAAAGGCTAACTTTGGCCAACGATTACTATTAACTCAGTTAACCATTTTCAATGATTCTTTTTGCTGCGGACTCAAATAAGTGTAGGCTACACAGGGGTGTTTTTCGTTAAAAGTGTTTGTCTGCTAGGGTGGCTGCATTTATAAGGGAAATTCAAAGTGAGGAATGTTATCCAAAACTCATATTCTAACTTTGCATTCTTTGGTGGAACTGAGCACACAGAAAGTCATATTTCACAAGGGATAAGTTGTATTGGAGTTTTCACTATCACAGTGTTAGTCATTTAGGTTTATATCAACTTGGAGTCGGCATAATCTAGATAAGCTTCTTTTGATCTTCGAATTCTTTGGGGGAATGGAACCGATAGAATTTCTAGAGGGTGGGCCCTTAACCTGTAATTATGTGACCTCCATTGGTCCACAGAATGTCCAGCTTCTAGGATAATATTTGCACTTTTGACTTTGGCAATGAATAAGTGCCACCTTGGGACGTAAAAACTCAGACCGAGTACACCCCTGTGTAGCCTGGACTCTTCGAGTTCGCAGCAAAAAAAATCAGTGAAATTGCTCATTGAGCATTAAGTTATGGCCGGCCAAAGATGGCCTATAAATACAGAAGCACTTTGGGAGAGAGGCGGCTACCTTAATTTTTCCTAAGTCCTAAGCCCCCTCTCTAAACCTACTACTAGTGTACCCAAACCAATCAAATGATTATAAGGTACAAGAAAGTATTGGTAATGTTGTACTACTTGTACGAGCATAGTATGGCATGGCCGCTTCGCTGACGCGTGTCACTTCCTGAGCCGTAGTTGCTCCCCCCCGTAATATTCGTTGTCCATCCATATCTCGCCACAAATTCGTCCGCCAACAATGGCTTGCAAAGTGCCAAATGTCCACTCCGGAATTTCATCTCCTTTGCGAGCCGTCAATCTCGAATGACATTTGATTTTGTCCGTTAAAATTAAATGTTGTTTCGTATGGAACACTATTTCGTGTCGTACTGTACGTTTCATGTTCATTTTTTTTTGTACGTGTCTTCGCATCACTATTTAAATATTTATCTCATACAATGTATGTAACGCTTTATCAAGACCTATTGGATAAGGCGAACGGCTATGCCGTTCGACAATTATCTGGGAGGTCACAGGACTAATTCCAACTCTTGGCATGGCTATCTTTTGCAAGGGCTTTGTCTTCTGCCTGTCTTCTTATCTGCGTAAGACAACCATGGCTGCCTGCCAGTTCTTAGTGACTATGACAAGTATGAGAACTGTAGAATAACCATAGACTAACAAAAGAGATAGAATATAAATACCATTTTTCAACAAACTTCATCCTCAAAACTAGCAGTAAAGACTCCTTTCCTAGTGTTAGTTTCAAAACCCTTATCATCTAACAAAGATGTTGAGATGAGATTTTTTGTTCAACTCAGGAATAAACAACACATCAGAGAATGTTATTATTGATGTTTTTCCTTCCTCAAATACTTTCAGATTTACCGATCCTACCAAAGTAGTAGTGATAACCCTCCCATACTTATACTCAATCTCATCAGTGGGAATCTTTCTCATTTTTGTGAACATGTGTTTATCCTTATACATGTGCATAGAAGCACGTGAATCCACAATCCAACGTGCTTTATTTGTCAATCCCTCGAAGGCACATTTCTATTTTCGTGGAATCTCGACCTCAATCTTCACCTCCATCTCCTCATGCAACAAGAGCTCGTCGTCCTCGGATTCCTCCTCATGTACCTGCGTCAAAAGAGCTTTATTCTTTCCTTTCAGAGGTCTAGTCTGCCCGTCTTTTAACCCAAGTTCAGCTTGTTAGAGCACTCCGCCATATAGTGCCCCAATTTCTTTCAAAAGTTACACACCCCCTTTGAAACCCTCGCTTTAGACTCATCGAACTAATTTTTGTGTCCCCCTCCTCCATAGCTTCCCAACGGTTTCTTTAGATCCTTGTTCCTCCAATCGGTCCAGGTTGCCAGGGCTTGTTCGCTCTTTCCTCCCCTCCAGATCTTTATCGTATTCTCTCGAACGAAAATTATCTCTACCACACAGTTCTAAGACCACTTGGAATCCAGTAGATCTGTAAACGCTTATCTATATTCTCATAATCATCAGGTAACTTCATGAGTAGACAGTTAATCTTCATCTTTTCACTTTCTACTTGTCCAGCACTGTCTAGCTCCATAAAAAGTGTTTCAAGTTCATTACAAAAATCTAGCATCTTCCCTCTTTTGTATTCAAATGCACCTATTTTTTGATGTGCTAGCTGTTGTGGCTAATCATACCACTTCGGTATATATCTATAAGTGCCACCCATAGATCTGATGCCTTTTCCACTTGCAAATGAGATGATGCAAGTCCTTTGGTGAGATGACAAAGTATAAAGTGTTTTGCCACCATGTTATTATAGTCCTAGGTATCAATATCATTTTCGTCGATCCTCGAAACGGGTGACATGAATACCGAACCGGTTATTATAGGGGTTGCTATCGCTGTGATTGTCCCCCTTTCTGTCCCTTTGTCCATCACAATGCTTTCCCCATCCTCACTCTCCTCCGGTTGAGACGGATCCGCTTTTCTAGGAAACTTGGTCCATCCATACGCGGAGGAATGCCTAGCTTGTATGGACACCTCACTCGTCCACTCACTATCCCCCCAAACCTTTTCTCGCACAGAGCTCGTGTCATCATATTCTCAAAGTAAATGTTGCCAATTCGATTAAAGATGGGTACCCTAGAGGGTGGGCCCATAACTTGCAACTCTAAGACCTCTTTGGGTCCTCAGAGTAGGCACCTCACACGAAGCCTCTAGGATAGCCCTGACCCACTTGTGTTTGACCAACAATGTCTACCACCCTGAGAGACAAATAACTAACCTGACATCAACCCAGTGAAGGCAAGACTCCCTTGAGCTTGCCACAAACAGAATCACGCAATATGCTCTCCTGAGCGATAAGTTATGGTTGGCTAAAGATAGCCTATAAATACAAATGCACACTCACAGAGAGGTGGCTACCTAAGTTTTGGCTAAGTCCTAAACCCCTCTCTAAACCCCCTTCTACCGATGTGCGGCACAAATTATGCAACTGTATTACAAAAAGGTACCAGGACTCGAGTACTTTTTGTACGGCCACTGTACGACATGACCAAGAAGTTGACGCCTGTCAAATCCGAACTTGTTCTGGTGCGCTCCAGAAATGCCGCAAACCAATGAGTTTGCGCCATATGTCACTAGGTGAGGTGGTACCGAAAGCCACTAGGGCGAATATTCCACGATGTCAGCTCCCACAGTGGCCATTAGATCAAAACCGAATTTTGATATTAGCCGTTGAATAATATGTGCGGAACATTTGTTTCGTGCAATATCTCGGTTTGCACTATTTGTCCAACTGTGTCTTTGTGCTCTAGTATGTTCTCTCAGTTAAAATGGAATGGTCTACAAGTTAGTGATATTGGATTTGAGGCAACTGGTGCCCCTGAAGAAGAAGAAGACGCAACAGCAGCAGTTGCCATAATCACAATTAAAGTACAAAGAGGAAACTCTCACGAATACCCACAAATGACCAAATTCACAATGAAGCTCTAAGCAAATGAGACACACACTACGTCTGCAAATTTGCCACAATGAAAAAAATACACCAAAGAAAACACATGCATAATTCATGTCTCCGTAACTCGCATCGCTCCCAGTCTGAATTTTTACTTCATCTCCACCTAGAGCAAGTCGCAAATTCCGTGTCCCTGCAAGATACCGCAGAACCCTCTTTGCTGCCTCCCAATCCGATCTCCTCGGATTTTGTAAACTCTGGCTTAAAGTGTAGAAACTAATAGTTTTATTAGTATTTTCTAGGTCTGAAAAGAAATATAGAAGTCGAGGCAGTCTATCACTAACTTCTCTCTCCAACTCTCAAACTTGTCGCAGTCACTGAGAAATTGGAGAGGAAGCTAGAGCCATGGCTACCTTGGCTATCCTGAGGTTTACGCGAATTTTATATTAGGGTTTATTTATTTAATTAAAAGGTATGTGCCGGCGGCAGGATTTGATCCTTGTACCTACCGGCCGGCAGACAGGAATTAGCCGGTAGCCTTAGCCGTTAAGTCTAGCGGTAGTGTTACGTAGCATATAGTTTGATAGTTATTTAAATATGTATACGTGCGATAAACCATTTAACTGAAATGAATTACGCGATACATAGATCCAGTAATATATAAATGTACGACTTACGGTACGGACACAAATCAGTACCGCGCATTTGTTTCGTAAATGAAACAAATACCACGCATGTATTTATTACGGCTACGATTAAAGCCGAATTTAATCGGACGGCCAGGATTAGCGCCGAGATCGCGGAGGAAGATTTCGGCGGTTTGTGGCCATCGCCACATCGGATGACGCGTGGCGAAATTCCGTTGGATTGTGGAATCTCCGGAGATTATGGCACCGAATCCGGATTTGACATGTGTCGACATTTTGGCCATGTCATACAATGTCCGTACATAAAGTACACCGGCAGCTGTACTTTTGCGTACGGAACTCAATTATGATTGGTTCCGTACATCAGTAGATAGAGTCTGTGAGAGAGATAGGACTTAGAAAAATTAGAAGATAGGACCCCCTCTCCCAGAGAGCTTCTGTACAAAAGGTCAACTTTGACCCTCTATAACTTACTGCTCAGGGGAGCAAATTCAGAGATTCTTTTTGCTATCGACTAAGGGGAGTCTTTTCTTCACAGGGGTGAAGTTGGTCAGAGTTTTTGTCTGCCAGGGTGGCAGTTATTTTTGCTTAAACACAAAGGGGTCAGGATTATCCTAGAGGCTTCTTGGAAGCTGTCCACTCTGAGGACTTATGGAGGTCTCAGAGTTTCAGGTTATGGGCCCACCCTCTAGGGTACCAATCTTTAATGGAATTGGCTTCATATACTGGGAAAGTATGATGATAGGAGCTCTATGCGAAAAAAGGTTTTGGGGGATAGTGAGTGGACGATTGGGGCGTCCATCAAGTCTTGGAATTCCTCCAGGGTTTAAAGGAAGCAGATTCACCAGGAAAGAGGATTCACCTTCAACGGAGGAAACAAAGGAAGGAGAGGTGGTGGACAAAGGAAAGGAGAAGGAGGCGACCACACCAATAGCAACTGGTTTAGCATTCATGTCACCTATTCCGAGGAACGAGGAGAATGATACTGAAACCTGGGACTTCAACAATATGGCGGCAAAGCACTTCATCCTACGCCATCTCACTCAACAACTTGCATGTCCTCATTTGCAGGTAGAGAGGGCATCCGATCTTTGGATGGCTCTCATAGAGATGTACCGAAGTGGTACGATTCAGCAACAACAGTTGGCTGATCAGAAAGTTAAGGAGTATGTATACAAAGGGGGAAATATGTTGGATTTTTGCAATGAGCTTGCTACACTCTTCATGGAGCTAGAGAGTGCGGGTAAAGTTTTTAGTGAAAAAGAAAAAGTTAACTGTTTACTAATGAAGTTACCTGATGAGTTTGAGAACATAGTCAACCGTGTGCAGGACTTGCCAGACTCAAGGTGGATATGGAACTCAGTGGTAGGGATGATTCTCGTTCGAGAGAATACGATTGAGATCCGAAGGGGAGGAAAGAGTGGCCAAGCCTTGGCAACAGCGACCGATTGGAGGAACAAGGATTCCCGGAAACCAGTCGGAAACTATGGGGGTAGGGAGCAAAAAAAACAGGTTGGCGAGTTCGAACCAAGGGCTCCCAAAGGTTTATGTCATTTTTGTAAGAAACCGGGGCACTATATGGCAGAGTGCACCAAGCTAACCGAGCTTCGGTTAAAGGAGGGGCAGACCGGTGGTACCCCGAGAGGAAAGAAAAAAGCCCTTGTCACACAAGTACTTGAGGCGGAATCCGAGGACGAGGACGATGAGCTCCTTTTGGATGAAGAGTTGGAGGAGAAAACTGAGGTTGAAATTCCACGAAGGCAGAAATGTGCTTACGGTGGATTGAAAGGTGAAGCAGGCTGGATTATAGATTCAGGTGCCTCAATGCACATGTGTAAGGATAGACACCTGTTCACTAAGATAAGAAAGATTCCCACCGTAGAGATAGAGTACGGGGATGGGAGGATAGTCACCACTACTCTTGTAGGATCGGTAGACCTGAAAGTGTTAGTAAAAGGAAAGACATCCATATTAACATTCTCCGATGTATTGTTTATTCCGGAGCTGAACAAAAACCTTATCTCTACATCAGTATTAGATGATAAGGGTTTTTTCACTAGCACTAGGGAAGGAGTCTTTACTGCTAGTTTTGAGGAGGATGTCTATTTCATTGCTGAGAAAGGTAGCCATGGGATGTTTAGGCTGATCTTAAGTAATGAAACGAAGAAACTTTATTATGCTGGTGTTCATGATATTATGATGTGGCATAAGAGGCTTGGGCATGTGAATCTAGATAAGTTAAGAGAGATGAAAAAGATGGGAGTGGTGGAAGGGATTCAGTTCAGTGAGAGTGATGATATAAGTGATTGTAGTGGGTGTGCTCAAGGTAAAGCACACAGATTACCCTTTCCAAAAACAACCACCTACAAGGGAGAAAAACTTCTAGATCTAGTACACACAGATATTTGGGGACCGGCTAGAGTGCCCTCACCGGGGGGGAAGAGATTTATGATGACTATAACTGATGATTGGTCTCGGTATTCCCGAGTATATTTTTTGAAAAACAAGTCAGAGGCTGAGGACTGTTTTAGACAATATAAAGCATGGAGCGAAAAACTCCATGAAACTCCAATCAAGAGAGTAAGGAGTGACAATGGTGGAGAGTATACTTCTAACCAGTTTGAGGATTTTTTGAGGGAAGATGGGGTTCAACACCAAAAGACAGTTCCAGAAAATCAGGAACAGAATGGGGTAGCTGAAAGGTTAAATAGAACACTAAGTGATAGTGCTAGAAGTATGTTGTCGGATAAGAAGATAGGAAAAAGGTTTTGGGCAGAAGCAATGAACGGTGCTAATTACCTCAAAAATATAGTTCTTACTTCAGCTATAAAAGATCAAACACCTTATGAGAGATGGACAGGCCGGAAACCAGACTTATCTCATTTAAAGGTTTTCGGCAGTCAAGTATTCAGTCTAGATACAGATCGGTCTAATTGGAAGCTAGATCCTAAAGGAAAACCGGGATACTTATTAGGATATGATGAGGATGTTAAAGGATATAGAGTTTATGATCTAAAAAGAGAAGATATAATCTTAGTAAAGCATCTAGTAGTTATGGATGAAGGAAAGTCTGTGGATCCCTTCAAATATACAAAGTCAGTAAAAATCAGATTTGAGTCAGAAAATTTTGATGACTTTGAGCTTCCTAACTATCCACGTTTTAGAGACGATGACATTCTTGCAGGAACAAATCAGACCGAAAAGGACTCGGCTGTGGAAACTCCAGTGACAACTCTACTCGAAGCGGAAGACGTGGTGGAAATTGATTCGGAATCAAGGGATAGGGGAGAAGCCGAGTTTGTTCGAAAGAATCCACGAGAACCATCTATTCCGGCCTCAGATTTTGAGGGGGGGAGGAGAAGTAGCAAAAGACTGCAAGAAAAACAGGTTAATAACAAGGTAACTAAACTATCTTATCAAGATGAACCTCAAACTTATCGAGAGGCGATGACTTGTCCAGAAAGAAACCGGTGGAAGACAGCCATCAATGAGGAGATGGCTTCAATCATGGCAGCCGATACTTGGGAGCTGGTGGACTGTCCACCTAACCGAAAACCAATCGGTTGTAAGTGGGTTTTCAAACTAAAACTGAACCCAGATAACACAATCGAGCGCTACAAGGCCAGATTAGTGGCAAAGGGATTTACACAAAAGGAAGGAATTGACTACGAGGAAACCTTTGCCCCGGTGGTCAGATTTCCCTCCGTCCGCATACTTCTCAGTTTAGCAGCGGCGGAAGACATGGAAGTGCACCAGATGGACATCAAAACAGCCTTTTTGCATGGAGAATTGGAAGAGGAGATCTTCATGCGACAACCCGAAGGGTTTGTGGAAGAAGGAGAGGAGAGTAAGGTATGCCGGCTGATTAAATCTCTTTATGGTTTGAAACAGGCGCCTCGACAGTGGAATAAGAAGCTTGATGAGTTTCTTACCGGTCTAGGATATATTCGGATCAGCTCAGATCACTCAATCTATGTTTTTGAAGATGAGGAAGGTTTTATATTTATTGCAATTTATGTTGATGATTTGCTTGTTTTAAGTAAATCAATGGAAAAAATTAATAAACTGAAAACCGATCTTAAGGGGAGATTTGAAATGAAGGATATGGGGGAAGCAAAATATATTTTGGGAATTCAAGTAGAGAGAGACCGAAAAATAAAAAATTATAAGATTGACTCAAAATGAAGCAATAGGGAACATGCTTGAAAATTTTCAAATGGATAAAGCTAATAGTTGTACAACTCCAATGGAATTGAAGAAGGGAAGTGAGGGGAGTGAGGAAGAAGGAGTCATAGTCTTAGACGAGGAATTATCTCCTGATGAACAGAAGTTCATGCAGACTATTCCTTACAAGCAAGTAGTGGGAAGTCTAATATATTTTATGAATTGTACCCGGCCGGATTTAGCTGCAGCTGTAGGAGTACTGAGTAGAAGTCTAAATGCTCCCACTAAGAAGGATTGGGAGGCAGCTAAGAGAGTCCTTAGATACTTGGTAGGAACTAGAGATCTATGGTTGCATTTGGGTGGGGAGAATACTGACATCACTACTTGGAGTGATGCAAGTTATGGTGATGCTCCGATGAGGAGATGTACTTCTGGATATGTATTATATGTGGGTGATGGGGCTTGCTGTTGGAGTAGCAAACAACAAAATGTTATTGCTCAGTCCACCATGGAGGCTGAGTATATGGCCTCTTGCTCTGCTGTAAAAGAATTGATGTGGGTCAAGTCTTTGCTTGGTGAGCTTGGTCACCTTAAGAGTGGTGTGCAGAAAATATTTTGTGATAATCAGGCAGCAATCGCTATTTCTGCCAATCCTAAACACCATTTTAAAGCCAAACACATGGACATCAGACTCAGCTTTGTTAGAGAGAAAGTAGAAAACAAAATAATCAGTTTAGAGTACAGACCAGATAGTGAGATGGTAGCAGATATGATGACCAAACCTGTGCCTTCCCCTAAGCTAATTTTTTGCAGGGAGAAGTGTGGTCTGAAATTAAAGATTGACTAGAAAATAAGGGGAGTGTAGAAACTAATGGTTTTATTAGTATTTTCTAGGTCTGAAAAGAAATATAGAAGTCGAGGCAGTCTATCTCTAACTTCTCTCTCCAACTCTCAAACTTGTCGCAGTCACTAAGAAATTGGAGAGGAAGCTAGAGCCATGGCTACCTTGGCTATCCTGAGGTTTACGGGAATTTTATATTAGGGTTTATTTATTTAATTAAAAGGAAAGTGCCTGCGGCAGGATTTGATCCTTGTACCTACCGGCCGGCAGACAGGAATTAGCCGGTAGCCTTAGCCGTTAAGTCTAGCGGTAGTGTTACGTAGCATATAGTTTGATAGTTATTTAAATATGTATACGTGCGATAAACCATTTAACTGAAATGAATTACGGGATACATAGATCCAGTAATATATAAATGTACGACTTACGGTACGGACACAAATCAGTACCGCGCATTTGTTTCGTAAATGAAACAAATACCACGCATGTATTTATTACGGCTACGATTAAAGCCGAATTTAATCGGACGGCCAGGATTAGCGCCGAGATCGCGGAGGAAGATTTCGGCGGTTTGTGGCCATTGCCACATCGGATGACGCGTGGCGAAATTCCGTTGGATTGTGGAATCTCCGGAGATTATGGCACCGAATCCGGATTTGACATGTGTTGACATTTTGGCCATGTCATACAATTTCCGTACATAAAGTACACCGGCAGCTGTACTTTTGCGTACGGAACTCAATTATGATTGGTTCCGTACATCAGTAGATAGAGTCTGTGAGAGAGATAGGACTTAGAAAAATTAGAAGATAGGACCCCCTCTCCCAGAGAGCTTCTGTACAAAAGGTCAACTTTGACCCTCCATAACTTACTGCTCAGGGGAGCAAATTCAGAGATTCTTTTTGCTATCGACTCAGGGGAGTCTTTTCTTCACAGGGGTGAAGTTGGTCAGAGTTTTTGTCTGCCAGGGTGGCAGTTATTTTTGCTTAAACACAAAGGGGTCAGGATTATCCTAGAGGCTTCTTGGAAGCTGTCCACTCTGAGGACTTATGGAGGTCTCAGAGTTTCATAAAGCACCGACTGCTGCCGCAATATCCGGACGTGTGCAATTCATGAAGTAGATTAGACTGCCGACAAGCTGACGATATAGAATGGCAACCATAGAATCTGCCTCCCCTGATTCCAAGGTGGCATCAAAAATGACTCCTCTATCGGTCTCCGTGCCTTCTACCTTTTGCTTAAATTCCATGGGAGGGGCACTTCCCTTTGCCTCTGCCATGCCAAACTTTTCAAGCATGTTCCCAATTGCTTCCCGCTGCGTTAGATAAATCATTCTCCGATGTATATCCCTTTCTACTTGAATTCCAAGAATGTACTTTGCCTCCCCTAAATCTTTCATCTCAAATCCCCGATGGCTTTCCGATCCGGTGGAAGCTCGACAAGCTCCCAAGTTTGAGCCTCCATAATCGATCTCATTTCATCATTCGCCGCGAAAATCCATTTATCCTTTTCTGGGGCTGAAAAGGCTTCCTGTATGGTGCCTGGCTCCATCGTAGTGGCAAAAAATAGAGCATGCTCCACTTGTTCACTTCGCAGTTTCGTAGCTTCGCAGCGTCGTAGCAATATCGCAGCTTTGCAGCATCGCAGCTTCGCAGCGTCGTAGTAGCTTCGCAGCTTCGCAGTTTTGCAGTTTCACAGTTTTCATCTAGATCCAGCGTGCTAACAGAAAGGAGAGCAGCTTCGCAGTTCCGCAGCCTGCTGCTTTGCCTTCTTCCCCCCGGAAAATCTGAGGCTAGAACTGTTGGAGCCAACCGTGTCCGCCGAGGAGGAGGAGGAAGAGGAGGAGGAGGTGACCGAGTAGGTCCTACCGGCTGAATCACTGAAATGTCCGAAGATGATCCTCTGCCAACAGATGAGGAAGAACTTGTCGCACATTGAAGAGGAACATTTTCAAAAATTACATATTCTTGAATTTTGGCATTTTTCTCAAAATCTGTCATGCCAAAAACATCAACCGAGTGACTCTCTTCCTTAACTTGAATATTCCTAGCAACTTGAAGAGTGTTTCTATCTGTATTGTATACCCTATAGCCTAGGGAATCATCATCATATCCCATAAAAATTCTGGGAACGGATTTGGGATGAAGCTTAGAAACAAGAAGATTGTCTAAAATAAAGCATTTGCTACCAAAAACCCGGAAGTGACTCACATTGGATTTCTTTCCGGTCCATACTTCATATGGTGTTTTTCTTTTTACTGCTCTGATTTCTATTCTATTCTTAATATAAGATGCACAGGAGAAAGCTTCACCTCAAAATTGAAAATCTACCCATTTATCCAACATCATAGATTTTGCACTTTCCGTTAAGGTTTGGTTAAGTCTTTCCGATACTCTGTTTTGCTCCGGAGTATAGGGAAATGTAAATTGACGAGAGATGCCATTTTCTTTTTAAAAATCTGAAAATGCATTAGAAATGTATTCTCCTCCATTGTCGGATCGAAGGGAGAGAATCGACTTCTTGTGAAGTTTTTTCCGCCCAAATCCGAAAGTGCTTGAAGTGAGTAAACGCTTCACTTTTCTCCTTCATAAAGTAAACTTTGCTGTATCGGGAGAATTCATCTGTAAAAGTGACTAAAAACCGGCTGCCACTAAGTGAAGGGACTTTTGACGGTCCCCACACATCTGAATGAATTATTTGCAATAAATCTGTGGCCCGGTTATCCGCGGTCTGAGGTAGGGGCAGCTTGTGAAGCTTTCCCAAAGCACAACCATCACATAGATGAGACTCTTTTTGTCCTAATTTGACACCATCTATCATACTTTGCTTTACTATATTTTCAAGCCTTTCATAATGAACATGACCGAGCCTCTTATGCCACAAAACATTTTCCGGAAGGACACTGGAGTATGCAAATTCAATTTCATTAGCCAAGTCCATCCGCTACAACAAGTTTGGGCCTCTAGTTCCTACCAAAGATACTCTCCCATCTTTGCTTACTACCTTTTTCCCATTCTTTTGCAAAATTTCAAAACCTTTCATTTCAGCTACCGAAGTGGAAAACAAATTTTTCTTAAATTTTGGAATATAGAGAACATCATGTAAGGTCCTCTTTACAATCTGACCATTGATGTCACATGCTAACTCCACGCTTCCCTTTGCCGTAGCCTCCACACCGTTGTCATCCGCATAATAAATCTGACGAGTGGGAATTGGATTGAGGGTTTTGAAGTAAGCACGGTTACCGCACATGTGGCAAGAGCACCCAGAATCCATAATCCACCCGTTCTCTTGAGGTCCTTCCATGAGATCTTTCGCAAGAGCAAAGAATTCATCGTCATCCGATTGCGGAAATCTGACCACATCGTCCTTTTCTTCCGTGGGATTTTCTTGCTCCATCTCGTCAATTGTAAAGAAAGCCACATTTTTAACCGGCAGTTTTGATGCCGGAAATTAAGGTGATGAAGTCTCCGATCGCACCTTCCATCTCGCACGATAAATTCCTGTTTCACATGCTTTTATAAATGCCGGACACAGCCGGAAAACATGACCTTGACCAAAACAATAGACACATCTATCAAATTGCTTATAATTCGGATTAGGAGAAAAATTCTTATTTCCTGAAAATCCAGGCGGCCTAAATGTCTGAGCATTGTAAGCTACTGGTGAGTGTCTTCCATTCAATGCTATGTTATTTCTCTCTTCCTCGAGAATATAAGCTTGAGCTCCAGCTATATTCCATTTACTCATCTCTAACCTCTTTAATTGTTCCAAGGCTCGTATATATTCAATAGGAAGCCCTCTCATTAAAATCATTGCTTGATGATAGGGAGGAAAATTCCCCCGGGAGCATGCATTTTCCGACAACAAAAGTTTGAAACCACCACAGTATGATTTTATATCACCCCCGGTATATTTATAATCCCAAATTTTTCCAGCAGTTATAACCTCAGTCTGCTAAGTAGCTATGACATGAGATTCTCTCAAACTCTTCCATAATTCACATCCCGTGGTGATACTGATATACGTCATGTTTAAGTCTTCTGCCAAAATAAACTTGAGAACATGTAAAGCATCATTTTTCTTTTCAAAATCAGGGTTCGTATCCAAAAGAACACTAGTGACCACATCATATAACTTTACTTGCTTAAGGTAAGATTTAGTCAAATCAGCCCAATGCATATATTTTTCCCCATTTAACACCAGGATCCGTAAGGGGGGGCCCATGACCTGTGGATTTGAGGCAGCTGGTGCCCTTGAAGAAGAAGAGGAAGCAGTAGCAGGAGCAGTTGCCATAATCACAATCAAAGTACAAAGAGGAAACTCTCACGAATACCCACAAATGACCAACTTCACAATGAAGCCCCAAGCAAATCAGACACACACTAGGTATGCAAATTTGCCACAATGAAGAAAATACACCAAAGAAAACACATGCAGAACTTCACACAATTCTACCAAAAGATCACAATGATTTTATAATTCAAAAACCCAAAAACTGCTTCGCATTTTTTCATACAAAGAAAAATCCTAACTTCCAAAATATTCTAAGTCCTACATGTACAAGTGAGCCTACAGCTGATCTAAACCGTACCACAATTACCATGGTCCACCGGTACACTAAATCTTTACCAAACCAAACCTTCGCCGTCTGCCGTAAAAACAATTTACATCAATCTCTAACTCTAGCCGCCGCTAAAGTGTGCAGCAAAAGTTTGTTCACCGAAATGACGGCGCACTTCAATATTTAATTATAAAAAATGACAGCGAACTCCGTCCGCCGTCCACGCATTCGTTCCCACTGAAGATGAACCTCCATGTGTAAATCGAGTCACCAAATGACTACGTACTTCGTCGTCTAGATCAACAAACCTTGACTACCCCCACATACCGACACGTGTGCCTGAGATGTACAAAGTTTATGTACTCCCTTTACAGTTCCATAAACACTAAATCCTACCTACGACAATTTAGCTTTTATACAAACTGCTATGGCTGTGGTGCTCCTATCAGCGCACCTGTAATGTTTACAACAACGCAGCTGTTTAATCAAGCTGCTATGACTGCGGTGTTCTACCAACGCAGGTGCGACATTAGAGCAGCGCATCGTGGCAGCATAGCAACGAAGTATAGAGAGGATTACAGTTTTCCAGCTGCGATGTTAGACTTAGCGCATCATGGCAGTATAGCAACGAGATATAGAGAGGACTGAAGGTTTCCAAAACAACACGGCGTCCCCAAGGGTAAAGAAGCTACAACGAGAGAGGATTCACGGCAGTTTCACCTCCACCGGTGAACAGTGCATATTGCATCATCTCTTTCGGGACCCCATTCTTTCGGAAACACTGCCTTTCCTTGTGTCCCATGAAACCGCAAGCCTCACACTTGGAGCCCTCTGTTGTATATTTGCCCCTCAATTCATTGGAGATTTGTGCGTCATCGAATTTTGGAAGTTTTATCTATCGCAACTGGGCTTGCGAAATTTTTGCTGTCTTGGATCCTGGAGTCGGTCAGTAATTGTCTTTGTTAACCAAAGTTTTGTCGTCTGATCCTCCTCCTTGTTTCCGTTCTTTCTGCCTCTAGGTCCTTTCAGCTCTCTCCTTTTCCCATTCCTTTTGCTTAAGAGCTAATTCCGATTTGAGTTTCCGGGGGCAGCACTTCCATCCATGACGTGTTTGTTGACAGTTCAAACAGTTATATAGGAAGACGCGGTCATCCGCCCCCATGGCGGGTTTGGATCTGCTATCCGTCACTTGTTTCCCCTTGAGCTTCCGCAAAGCTAAGAGTTTGGCTGAGATTACTTTGGCGGTTGGATTGACAACCTGGATGGCTTGTCCCGCAATCCAATTATCGAGGGCAGTTTGCTCTGTGTGTCCAAACGAATTGCGGACCGCGATGAAGCATTCGGTTGCCATCGCCAAGAAATCATTTGTTAATAGTTTGGTTTTTTGACAAAGGCTGGACAATCTGTAAAAAAGAGTCTGTGGAGTTTCACTCTTTTGGCAACGATATTCCAAAAATTCCTTGATAGGAGATTCATTTATTTCAGTATAATGGAGTCTCCAAGCCTTCAAAAGAGTTGTACAGGGGGTTGGGTCTGCAACCATCCAAGTGGTTGCTTTGGCTGCTTGGATGGCCTGAAGCCGAGCAACATAGGCTCGTCCTTGTGTCTGTAGTTTCATGTCCTGTGAGAAGAGGGCGGTGACAGGAGCGGTTGCAGCGGCAGTGAAGTCTGCTTCCGCTTACAAGACTGCCTTATCAAGGATAGGGTATGAAATTTTGATGCTCGGAGCCATCAGGAGAGGTTGTCGCTCCTTGTAGTCTGCTAACGCGCCACCACCAAGATAATTTACCATCATTGGGAAAAGCACTCTTTCGAAGTCATCCGGAATGGCTCCACCCCTATATTTGTTGATTTTGGACTGAGTGAAAGATTTCCACAGCAATTCAAAATCCGAGAAAGCGATTCCTGAACTATCTTGCGTAAAGATCCTTACGTCACCCATTTCTTTTTCCTCCTTTCTAAGGTTGGTGAACTGAGAAGAGGATGATTCGCTTGGGCCAACAAACCGAACCGGTGAAATTACCCCTGGATATGCGTTGTCTGGCTTGGGGCCGCCTCCTTCTCCAGTAGAAGGAGCTACCTGACGAGAGATGGGCACCCCCCCTAATAAGGAAGTTGCAGCTATTGGTGATTTAGCGGGAAAACCTGTATTTCCCTTGGGCTGGTTTCTGGGGAAAGAAGAGACTATCAGCTTGGGGAAAGATGTCCGAAATTTTGCTCCTCTATACCCAGGAGAGGCTTGTTCTTCCCGGAGTACTGTTTCCACCGAGGGGACTTGGAGAAGTGGTTTGACCACCGGGGTTCCTTTATGGATTGGTGGAGAAGGAGATGGAGATGACTAAGGTTACGAGAAAAAGGCGTCTGTTTCCTTGTACGCCTTATGGAGGCCTCTGGTGAAGGAGTTCCTTCGCTTGAAGCCGGAGAACGCCGGTGAGGAGGAGAGTAGGCAGGAACATCGTATTTGTATGGTAAAACAGGTGGGCCCGAGGACCCACGGACTGTTCCAGCCGGAGAAACGGATGGAGAAGGAGAGGATGCCTAGGGTGGTGACGGTGGAGGAGAGGAAAGTCCGAGGGAAATGTGTTGTCTTCGGTCGGGTTGTAATAACACCACGGCCTCCGCAGTTGAAGACCCAGCCACTGAGACAAAAGTAGGACGCTCAGTGGTGGCGGCTGCAACGTTACCCGTTAGATCTGCACCCATCCCCTGCTGGTTAGGTCCTGTTGTTTCCCCCCCTTCCCAATGAAGAGGAGACTCCGGTCTAAGTTCCGAGGAAATCCCAGGAGCTTGCGTCTTTGTAGGGGTTGTCTGCACTGTAGGTTGTCTCTCAGCAGAGGGACATGTCTCTCTAGGAGGAGCCACCTGTCCACTAAGGATCCCTCTTGATATACGTCTAGCTTCCTTTATGAGGAGCAAGTCCTGTTTGAAGGCCCTCTTCCTCTCTTCTTCAAAGCTTCCCAATCGATGGTGACGGGTCCAGCCCCCGCCGTAGCCTGACTCTGGGATCGCAAGATATCAACCAAGTTTTGTGTAGTGCTCACCACCCCTGAGAGATCCGCAATCCCCAAACCCGGTACCTCAAGATCGGTGGGTCTAGAATGCCACAACCCCTTTGATGGTCGAACCGCCGGAGCAGAAAGAGACTTTGAGCTCGGAGAGGTGGAATCGAAAGGGAAGAACGGTTCCGCTTTAGGTCGGGGAGCGAACCTGCCCTTGCGGTCCCGATGATCGAACCTGTACCCCTTCTTTGGTTTGGGTAACCCTCGCTTACTGGTCCCTTCCCCGGCGCGTGTCCGAGGGACCGCCCCACTGTGAGCCGGCCTGCTGGTTGCGGTGTCCTGAGATGGGGTGGGTTGTTGGTATGAAGTTGATGGTCCTCCCTGTTGCTCCGGTACGGAGGTTGGGGAGCCACTCTCGGATGAACTGCTGAGTATCTCCACTACACCTCCCACTGGGCGTACCACTCTGGCTCGATCTGACCTGGCTACCCGCTGCACCAACTCCTTTTTAACCTTCAACTCATGGAGATCATGAAGGGCTAAGATTTCTTTGCGACCTGGCCGTTTAGGATCGTTCAGGATCTCAGGATCCATGTACATTTTTGCTATCGGTGCCTTAGATCGCGTATAGCGACCGTTCTCGTGAAGGTGACCAGGGACCGCTTCCTTGAGGGCCAACCCCTTTCACCGCCTTTTAGGGGATAAGGGCGGCCTCTCCGCCTTCTTTGAAGCCCTAGCTCTGACTGACTCGGACAACGTTGAGAAATTCTCGGGGGAAAAGATAGGTGGAGGTGGAGGAGAGAGTCGCCCCTTTGGGTGTGTCGGAGGAGTGTTGTCTACAACCACTGGGGGCATCTCTCCCTTAAGAAACCGCTCAATGTGTACAGGTGAGCCAAAGGGGGTTGCTCCCTCGGGCACCAGTGACTTTTCTTCCTGGGCCACCGCTCCCTGCCTCTCTTGCTCGTCCGATCTGACACCCGGAAGATCCTTATCCTAAACTTCTTCTCCCCCCATAGCTGACTGGAGAAGAAAATCTAAATCCCCTTATAAAAGTACCCCGCTCTGAACACCTATCCTCTTTAACCTAAAGAGACAGGTTGATGTTTCAGTACTGTGACAATCTGTTGAAAGCCTAACATAAATCCTCCCAAAATCCACTATTCTAGTACAAAAGATTCTGGTAATCAACCCCGGAAGAAACCCAACCAGAGCCCCAAAAAGGACTACCAAAGAGAGAACCCAGATGATTTCACTCAGAAAAATGAAAGGATAGAAATATAAAAATGTTGTCTTAGAATTAACAATATCACCTTGACCTTAGAAAAATATAGAGAATAAAGTTAGAATGTGGAATAATAGCAAGCAAGCTCAACATACCCCCAAAACGTAACGTGGACAACCAAAAGGAGACAAAATCTCCCCCTGAAAAACCCCGGAACAGGTAAGGCCTCCTTAACTCCTCGGTTTCCGCGACCCCGAACCCGCAAGACCCTTCTTGGTTTCCAACAAACACCAGTCCCTAAATCGCCCAAAACAGGAAAGACGATGCCAACCACCCAACCAGACTACGGATGCAAACCAAGATGGCAATAGGGTCACAATCACATGCAAAACAAAAGTTCTCCACAAGAAAGTTTGCTGGAATTTCTAGGGTTTTTCTGAGGAGACAGTACTGAAACAGCAACCAGTCTCCCTCGGCCCCAAGTGCCTTATACAAGCCAAGTTTGTACTACCGATAGTACCAAAGTCAAAGCAATACCAGGAGCCAATCACCGGCAGGAATTGTTATCGTACGGACATAAGACAAAGTAGGTTGTACTACACTCAGGGCAAAAAGTTAGGCGACTATCTTCGGCTAGATTAGAAACCACGGGTTTTTCTATAACACAATCCTGAGCAACAAAGTTCTAAATTGACGCGAAACGCCTAACTTTGACTCGCATTTATAAATGCTCTACTCGGCTGGTGGGCCTGAACTAACATCCTACTTATAGCCAACAGCAAAATCTACAAGACTATCCCAAAAGTTACGTGGCGTTCCACAATGTAGCCCCCAATGGGACAGTTGGCAACTGGTCACATGTAACAGGATGGTAATTTTTGGAACAGAGTAACTTTATCGTCCGGCCTCCATTAGGCCCGAAATAAAGTGCGTTCTGTTCAGTAAAGACAATAGAAGAATCTAATCTAGCTGAGTGCGCTCTTTTCCCCGTACTTTAATGGCCATACAGAGGAAAAAGGTCGGGAATCCTTGGTAAGTTTAAAGGGCATGTGAAGCACATGAGCTTGACATACTTGGGCAGATTTGAGGTCTAAGTTCTTCAGGCATTTTTTTCAATGCGGAAGTGGTAATAAGGTTGGGAATTGCTGCGGTGTCTACTACAGCGTCATGGTACCCGCCGTACCTGTTAAATTTGAAATTGCATGTCCGGTTCAGAATGAGAGCTACGGACAACATTTTGTAGTCCCTATCCACCATAGGGGTCTTAGGATCTGAAGATAAATATACCACCGTGGGTGGTGTTACCCTGTTGAATTTGTCTTTTTCAGAATGGATCTCTTCTCCTAGGGCTTGAATGAGGATCTCTTTGGGCAGATTATGGGGGGAGGCAAGAGTTTTGATATGGGTAAGGGCGTACGGCATAAGGTGCCTGACTAGCATGACAGCACGCTTGGAGGAAGGGAGTGGAGCTCTCGAGATGACGTCAGCGAATCTGGTTCATGATCGTGTTCGTTCCCTTCCTTGTCATCACTCTCATTGAAACTCTGAGACCTCCATTGGCCCTCAGAGTATGTAGATCCAAAAGAAGTTAATCTAGATAGTGCCGACTCCAAGTTGATATAAACCCAAATGATTGACCCCTTGACAGTATAAACCCCAATATAGATTCACCCCTGTGAAATAACACTTTCTGTGTGCTCAGTTCCACCAGAGAATGCAAAGTTAGAATATGAGATTTGGACACATTCACCCACTTTGACTTTCCCTTAGAACTACAGTCACCCTTGCTGACAAAACCTCTTACCAACTACACCTTTGTGTAGCGTGGACTCCCTTGAGTCCGTGGCAAAAAGAATCACTGAAAATGGTCAAGTAAATTGATAGCTATGGTTGCCCAAAGTTAGCCATTTATACAAGGTGCTCTCTCGCAGAGAGGGTCCTATCTGCCAAATTTTTCTAAGTCCTATCTCCCTCTAAAACTCTATCTACTGAAGTACGGCACCAATTAAAATACTGTGTCGTACAGAAAAGTATAGGTGCCGGTGTACTTTCTGTACGGCCATAGTACGACATGGCCAAAATGTTGACACATGTCATATCCGGATTCGTTTCCGTAATCCCCGCCGCAATCCAATTTAGTTTTGCCACGTGCCACTCGATGTGGCGGTGATCGCAAATCGCCAAAATCCTACTCCGCGATCTCAGCATCCTTCGCGGCCGTCCGATCAAATCTGGATTTCAATCGTGGCTGTCATAAATACTTGCGCGGTATTCTTTCCGACGTTAAACAAAATGCGCGATATTTATTTCGTAGCCGCACCGTACGTCGTACTTTACACAACTGTTTCTATGCATTATGTATATAGTTCGCGTTAAATGAATTTATCTAATTGTAACTATTTATATAACTATCATACACCATATACTCTATCCCATAACCTAGACTATTAGGATAAGGTTATCGACTACTGCGGGTTTGACGTAGGTAGGTACCAGGATCAAATCTTGGCTCCGTGAAACTCCCTTTTAGAAAATCCAATGAAACAACTACCTGTCTCTCTCTAGACATCACAGGCAGCCATGGCTAACTCCTCCAGTCTTTAGTGACTGCGACAAGTGTATGGACTTGAGTGAGGAGTTAGAGGCAGGCTGTTTATATCTGCTATTTGATTTTTGTTTTGCAATCTCTAGACTTAGAAAATACTTGAATTCCAACACTCATAACCGGAATCGGTCACAAGTGGAATTTGGGGTGCTTCCTCATCCGAGCGTTCGGCCATGAATCGCTCAAACCAATCTTGATTGCTTTGTTTGTCTTCTTCGAGTGATTTCTTTTCCCGTTGTTGTTTTTCTCTCTGGTAATTTTTGAAACCGAGAGGCACTTTAGGTTTGGGAGGAAGAGGAGGAAGATGAGTGGGCTTGACCCCGAGGACTATGTCTTTGTTTAGCATTACTGCCTAGGGTGTGAAGGATAGGGGCCCGGTGGCCTTCCGGCTGTGGTCTTTCTGGCCCATTTTCTACCGGTCTCTCCGTTGATCCGAGGTTGAAGAGCGGAGTTGTCTACGACCATCTCCCACTCCCACATTCCACGCTCCGTGCAGAAAGTTGCTTGCATGGTGGGCATTTGGGGGTTCCAAATCCCAGTCTATCACATCATCGTCGTTAGCACCCGCTGTGCTTTGAAGTTCAAGCTCCGCTAGCTTCTGTAATAACTCATGTTTCTGTCTTTAGAGTCGTTGCACTACTGTAAGAGGAGCAGACCGGGAAGACGATCCAAAACGAAAGGCTGCCAATTCCACAGCCATGGCGGCCATCTGCTGATTCTGCTGTTGGATTATAATCTCCGGTGTAAGTCTTGTAGGAGCAACCAATACTCGTTCCGGATTCTCTGCTGTAGTCAGCACTGGGCGCCCTTAAGGGTGAAGAGGTTGTAGGGGAAGAAGGTTAACCGCAGTTTTTCCTCTTTCGTGAACAGAGCAAATTGCATCATTTCCTTTGGAATTCCCTTCATCCGAAAACATTGCCCCTCTTTGTGCCAGGCTTTGCACTTGTGGCCCTTGTTGGTATACTTGCTCCGGATCTCGTTAGAGATCTGGGCGTCGTCAAACTTTGGCAGTTTGATTTGCCGCAGTTGAGACTGGGACATTTTCGAAGTTTCACACCGAGGAGTGGGGCGGTAATTGTCCTTTGTGACCGGTGTTCTGTCCCCCCCTAGCTCCTTTGAGCCGTTCTTGCTGCTGCTTTTGGCTCTTTTTTGAACGCTTTACTTCCCAATCCTTTAGCCTGAGGGCTAGCTCCGGTTTGAGCTTCCTGCTGTAGCGTTTCCATCCATGTCCCAGTTGTTGACAATTAAGGCAATTGTACAGAATTACCCGATCGTCTGCCCCCATTGCAGGTTCGGGCCCGCTGTCCGCAACTTGCTTCTTTTTAAGCTTCCGCAAAGCTTGAAGTTCCGCTTGTTCTTCCCCATTTAAAGAAGTTTCCTCGGCGAATCCTGCAAAATTCGCTTTGGCCTTCCCGGTTACGGCCTTCTCCTTTGCCTCACTGTGAACGAAGTGGTCGTATAACTTCATTGCCACCAAGGAGATGACTTTGGCAGAGGGATTAATGTCCTGGATTGCTTCACCGACATCCAATTATCCAAGGCAGTCTGCCCTGTCGGTTCGAAGGAATTTCGAACAGCTTTAAAATACTTTTTGGCCATTCAGGAAGGTCAATGGACGACAGCTTCGTTTTCTAGCAAAGGCTTGAAAGACGGTTGAAGAGAGTCTGGGGAGTCTCGTTATTCAACTATCAAAATTCCGTGAATTCCATGATTGCCGATTCGTTCCTCTCGGTGTAGAGGAGTCTCCAGATTTTAAGAAGGGTAGTGTAAGGTGTGGGATTGGCCACCATGCGTGTTGCCGCCCGAGCTGCTTGAATGGCTTGCAGCTCGTTAACATAGGCCCTTCTTAGGGCCTGCAGCTGCATATCATCGGTGAAGGTGGCTGTCACAGGTGTGGCCGCCGCTGCAGCCAAGTCAGCCTCCGCTTGTAAAACGGCCGCATCAAGAGCTGGATCAGATATCTTAATGCTAGGAGCCATCAAGAGAGGTTGACGCTCCTTATAGTCTGCCAACGCCCCTCCAGAGAGGTAGTTGACCATCATGGGAAAGAGAGTGGTTTCGAAGTCATCTGGAATGGCTCCTCCTCGTATTTATTGATTTTTGATTGGGTGAACGATTTCCAAAACAACTCGAAATCCGAGAAAGCGATCCTCGAGCTATCCCCTGTAAATATCCGAATGTCCCCCATTTCCTTCTCTTCTTCTGCTGATTGGGTGAACTGAGAATAGGAACGGCCGGTGGGACTGACAAACTGACCGGCAAAGTGACTCCTTTGTCCTCTTCCTCGGGACCGGAACCGCCTCCTCCTCCAGTAGGAGGTGCTGCCCTACGAGGTGTGGATACTCCTTCGCAGTGGAAGTACCAGCACCTCAAAAGATGGTTGGAGGAAGGGTATTCCCCAATGGGAGGACTCCTGGCATCCTTGATGCGGAGGGTATCCGCGTCTGATGACCTGGCTGGATGGATGAAGTAGAAGGGGCCCACTCCCCTATATCCACTCCTCTATTTCCACGAGAATATCTTTCGTCCTTAAGAACTGTCTCCTCTGACGGGATGTGGATCCGAGGGCGGTTTTAAGGGAGTTCTCGGGGAAGGGATGGAGAAGAAGACGGAGACAAAGGCCAGTTCTGAGGAGAAGGTGTCTGTCTCCTAAAAAGGGTTTGTTTCCAGGGCTGTCTTCGGGAAGTTTCAGAAGGAGGAGTTCTTGAACTGGAGGATGGCGATCATCTGTGAGGAGGTGAGTAGACGTCATGCTTTTAGGGTAGGCTCAATGGACCTGGTGACCCACCGTCTGCTCTAATAAGGGAAATAGAAGGTGAGGGAGAGGAGGTGGGAACGTTTCGGGGCTCTGCTGCAGTGTCTTTGAAGTGAGAGGTAGGAGGAGGAGGAGGAGAAGAAGGAGGATCAGGGGACAATTTAGGTGGAGGCGAAGGAGGTGTGGACGGTCTCAAGTGGATGTGGATTCTTTCGTTTGGTCGTAACTCCGCTAAGGCTTTAACAGCTAAAGAAACCTCCACCGAAATAAGAGTAGGCTCTTCCCGTGGAGCCGCAGTGAGTTCAGACGTTGAATCTGCACCCAAACCCCCAATATTATGTCTTGTGTCTGCCCCATCTTCTCGCTAAAGAGGAGGTTCTTGACCAGTCTCCGAGGAAGGAGCCTGGGGTGGGGCTCCGGACTAAGGTTCTGTTACTGGTGTAGGAGGGATCCGCCCACTAAGGATCCCACTTGACCTCCGTCGAGCTTCTTAGATGAGGTTCAATTCCTGCTCCCACAACTTCCACCTTTCCTCCTCCAAGGCCTCCCAATCTACCGTGGCAAGTCCGGCCCCCGCGGTAGCCAGGCCCTGGGATTTCAAAACCTCCACTAGTTCGTGGGCCCTTTTCACTACTCTGGTCAAATCACCTATCCCCCCTCTTAGAATTTCTAAATCGTTTGGCTTGGCCCACCAAAATCCCTCAGACAACACCTCTGGCAAGTTTCGTTAACCCCTGGGTCAGTAGGTTTGGATCGCTAGCACCCTCCGGCTGGACGAACACGGTGTGTTCTAGAATAAAGTCTCTCGGTGGGGACTGATGTCGGAGTTGGGGAAGTTTCTTGCTTGAGGAGAGGTGCAAATCTACCCTCACTATCCCTATAGTCAAACTTTTTCCACCTCACTGGCTCTTGAGCCCCTATCTCTTTGCCATCTGCTCCCCTACGAGACCTTGGAGCATGGCGCACCCAGGATGGTCGACTAGGTGCAGTGTCTTGGGAAGAAAATGGAGGAGGGCGAGAAGGAGGAGCCATCCTGGGCCTTTCCTACAAAGACTATGTGGAACCACTCTCTGAAGAGCTGCTTAGAATCTCCACCACCCATCCCACTGGTTTAACCACCCTGGCTCCATCTGACCGAGCAACTCTCTACACCAACTCCTGCTTCACCTTAAGTTCATGAAGGTCGTGAAGAGCAAGGAGTTCCTTTCGGCCAGGGCGGCTGGGATCCGCCAAAACTGCAGGGTCAATCTGATCCTGCTTCACCTTAAGTTCATGTAGGTCTTGAAGAGCAAGGAGTTCTTTTCGACCTGGGCGGCTGGGATCCGCCAAAACTGCAGGGTCAATCTGAATTTCTGCCCTGGGAATCTTTTATCTGGTATAAAGCCCGACCTCTGGAAGGGGACCCAAAGGGGGCTCCCGCTGAGCTTGTCTCTTTGGTCGAGCCCGAGCGACACTCTGTTTATTTCCTAAGCCTTTGCCCAAGACTCCCTTCTTTCCTTGGCAAAGGTCTTGGCGGCCTCTACCAAGGAAAGGAAATGTTCAGGAGTAAGACTACGAGGAGCGGGAGACGGAGGGGCCACGTTTCTTCCCTCAGAACCCGTTTCCGAATCCTTTATTTGTCTCACAGCGAGCCCGAGCTGGTTTCTCTGTTCGAGTCGCCCTCGGGGGAAACCCAGGGGAAGGTCTCCAGCCCGAAATATGGTCTATTTTCTAAGGGTCCCGTCTTTAAGTCTAACTGGGACGTCAAAACCGCCTAGGGTCGGCGGGTCCAGCTTTTCTTGAGGAACGAGAAGTTCTGGATGTACTTGAATTCCACTTCGTCCTAGTCTAACTGGGAC
>JBBHKE010000404.1:0-218625 GCA_037447655.1 Zygnema cylindricum | reverse complement strand
CAGCGGAAGACATAGAAGTACACCAGATGGACATCAAGACAGCCTTTTTGCATGGAGAATTGGAAGAGGAGATCTTCATGCGACAACCCGAAGGTTTTGTGGAGGAAGGAGAGGAGAGTAAGGTATGCCGGCTGATTAAATCTCTTTATGGTTTGAAACAGGCGCCTCGACAATGGAATAAGAAGCTTGATGAGTTTCTTACTGGTCTGTGATATATCTGGATCAGCTCAGATCACTCAATCTATGTTTTCGAAGATGAGGAAGGCTTTATATTTATTGCAATTTATGTTGATGATTGTCTTGTTTAAAGTAAATCAATGGAAAAAATTAATAAACTGAAAACCGATCTTAAGGGGAGATTTGAAATGAAGGATATGGGGGAAGCAAAATATATTTTGGGAATTCAAGTAGAGAGAGACTGAAAAAGAAAAATTATAAGATTGACTCAAAAGGAAGCAATAGGGAACATGCTTGAAAATTTTCAAATGGATAAAGCTAATAGTTGTACAACTCCATTGGAGTTGAAGAATGGAAGTGAGGGGAGTGAGGAAGAAGGAGTCACAGTCTTAGACGAGGAATTATCTCTTGAAGAACAAAAGTTCATGGAGACTATTCCTTACAGGCAAGTAGTGGGAAGTCTAATCTATTTTATGAATTGTACCCGGCCGGATTTAGCTGCAGCTCTAGGAGTGGTGAGTAGAAGTCTAAATGCTCCCACTAAGAAGGATTGGGAGGCAGCTAAGAGAGTCCTTAGATATTTGATAGGAACTAGGGATCTATGGTTGCATTTGGGCGGGGAGAATACTGACATCACTACTTAGAGTGATGCCAGTTATGGTGATGCTCCGATGAGGAGATGCACTTCTGGATATGTATTATATGTGGGTGATGGGGCTTGCTGTTGGAGTAGCAAACAGCAAAAGGTTATTGCTCCGTCCATCATGGAGGCTGAGTATATGGCCTCTTGCTCTGCTGTAAAAGAATTGATGTGGGTCAAGTCTTTGCTTGGTGAGCTTGGTCACCTTAAGAATGGTGTGCAGAAAATATTTTGTGATAATCAGGGAGCAATCGCTATTTCTACCAATCCTAAACATCATTTTAAAGCCAAACACATGGACATCAGACTCAGCTTTGTTAGAGAGAAAGTAGAAAACAAAATAATGAGTTTAGAGTACAGACCAGATAGTGAGATGGTAGCAAATATGATGACCAAACCTGTGCCTTCCCCTAAGCTAATTTTCTACAAGGAGAAGTGTGGTCTGAAATTAAAGATTGACTAGAAAATAAAGGGAGTGTAGAAACTAATGGTTTTAAAGTATTTTCTAGGTCTGAATAGAAATAAAGAAGCCGAGGCAGTCTACCTCTAACTTCTCTCTCCAACTCTCAAACTTGTCGCAGTCACTAAGAAATTGGAGAGGATGCTAGAGCCATGGCTAACTAGGCTATTCTGTGGTTTACGGGAAATTTAAATTAGTTAGGGTTTTTTTATTTAAAAGGTATGTGCCGGCGGCAGGAATTGATCTTTGCACCTACCTGCCGGCAGACAGGAAATAGCCGGTAGCCTTAGCCGTTAAGTCTAGGACTAGTGTTACGTAGTATATAGTTTGATATTTATTAAATTGATTATACGTGCGATAAATCATTTAACTAAAATGGATTACGGGATACATAGATCCAGTAATATATAATGTACGAATTACGGTACGGACAAAAATCAATACTGCGCATTTGTTTCGTAATTCAAACAAATACCGCGCATGTATTTATTACGGCTACGATTAAATCTGAATTTAATCGGACGGCCGGGATTAGCGCCAAGATCGCGGAGGAAGATTTTGGCGGTTTATGGCTATCGCCAGATCGGATGGCTCGTGGCGAAATTACGTTGGATCGTAGAATCTCCGGAGATTATGGCACCGAATCCGGATATGACATAGGTCGACATTTAGGCCATGTCGTACAATGTCTGTACGTAAAGTACACCGGCAGATGTACTTTTATGTACGGAACTCTATTCTGATTGGTTCGGTACATCAGTAGATAGAGTCTGTGAGAGAGATAGGACTTAGAAAAAATTAGAAGATAGGACCCCCTCTCCCAGAGAGCTTCTGTACAAAAGGTCAACTTTGACCCTCCATAACTTACTGCTCAGGGGAGCAAATTCAGAGATTCTTTTTGCTACCGACTCAGGGGAGTCTTGCCTTCACAGGGGTGCAGGTGGTCAGGGTTTTTGTCTGCCAGGGTGGCAGTTATTTTTGCTGAAACACAAAGGGGTCAGGATTATCCTAGAGGCTTCTTGGAAGCTGTCCACTCTAAGGACTTATGGTGGTTTCAGAGTTTCAAGTCTGTCGTAGGAGTTTGTTAGACTACACAAGATTTGAAATCAATTTAAACAGTGTATAGGAACTTTAATTTGATTAACGAAATTATGGATGAAGAATATGGAAATTAGTTATAATATGGTGCGAACATCAACCCGCACGAAACAAATGTACTGGACATTCGTTTCAAAGGCTAATGTTAAAAACCGGTTTAGATCCGATGGCACGTATTATCGCCGAGATCTCAGAATGGCTGCTTTGGCAGATTTTGGGCGTGACATGACCTAGTGCCATGTGGTAAGATATCATTGGGAAATAGGAATCTCGGGGAGCATGAGGAAAAGTCCAAAGAAGACAGGTGTCCACTCCATATCCTTGTCGTAGACAGGGCATACAGAAAGGACATCGACCATGGTACCTTTTTGTACTGTACAGTCTTCTGATTGGAGCCTACTTGATTAGATAAGGGTGGTGTGAGGGGTTTGGGACTTAGAGAATTTAAGAGGTAGCCGCCTCTCTCCCAGATAGCTTAAATAAATCTTGGCATCTTTCCCATTTTATAACTTAATGCTTGGTTGGGCGATTTATGTGATTATCTTTGCTATGGACTTAGGGGAGTTCAGAGTACAAAGGGTTAGAGTTAAATTGTCAGTTTACCTGCTTGTGTATCACTGGTCGTAGTTGAATGTGGGTCAATCAAAAATTGCCTAGAGGCTTCTTGAATTTTGTAGTCTAATGGGAGGCACAGTGTTACAGGTTATGGGCCCACCCTCTAGGGTGTCCATCTTCAACGGATCTGAGTTCATTTATTAGGAAGCCATGATAACAAAAGCTTTGTGTGAAAAACGATACAGGGGTATTTTTAGTGGATAAGTGAAACGTTCGCGTCAAGCAACCCCACCAGGGTTTGGTGGAGTGAGGTTTTTTGTAGCAGCATTTGCTCCAAGGAAGGAGGCAGACGAGGCAGACAACAATGTGTCCAAAAAACGGAAAGGGAAGGAGACACATCTTACTCCTATCGAAAATCACCTGGAGCGGCGGCCGTGAAGACCAAGGAAAACGATATTCAAACGTGGGAATACACAAACATGAATGCCAGACATTTCCTTCTAAGCCATCTTACTAAAGCTAAGGCAATCTCCCATCTTCACATTCTCAACGCTAAGGAGTAGTGGGTGACTTTAGTGGAGATCTATAGTGCTGGTACCATTTAGGAGCTCCAATTGGCCGAGCAAATATTAGGGGATTATACTTACAAAGGGGGAAAATGTTAGACTACTGTAATGAACTCTCTTGTTTGTATATGGAGATGGAGAGTGCCAGGTGGACAAGTACAATGAAGATGAAAGTAAACACCCTCATCATGAAGTTGCCTGATGAGTATGAGAACATAGTGTACCGAGCAGAGGAAATGGATGACAAATCTTGGAAGTGCAAAACAGTGGTCCGGATGATACTTCTAAAGGGGAATACTATTGGGATTTAGAGAAAGGAAAAAGCATTCAAGCTCTAGCTGGTGGAAGGGACCGGTAGAGGAAAGCTTCAAAGAAAGCGTACACCGGCTTCAAAAGAGAAAGAGATCAGTCTGGACGACCGTGACCCCCAAATGGTCTTTGTCATTTATACAAAAATCACGGACACTTTAGGGGGGGGTTTACAAAGCTGTTGGAGCTAAGGCTCCAAAAGAACCGTGGAGGAGATTCTTTCGGATGGAAAATGAAGGCACTTGTGGTAACACAAGTGAAAGGAGAGACTGAGGAGGACAATTCCTCTGACGAGGAGGATGGGTTGCTCTTTCTTGACAAGAATTTGGAAGAGAAAGCAATCCCTCAGAAACACAAAGTGTGCTCTTAGAGCCATTCGGGAAGCTCCACAGGAAGGATGGATCATCGATTTAGGTGCATCTATGCACATGTGTTGTGACAGGCACCTCTTTACCAAGATATGGAAGATCCTTACTAAGAATAGAGTATGGGGTTGGGTGAGTAGTTAGTACAGATATAGTGGGTTTGGTAGATCTGAAAGTCCTTGGAGGGTAAGACTTTTATACTCAATTTTTTAGATGTAATCCACATACATCACCTGAGTAAAAATCTTGTCTCTATGTCTGTATTAGATGACAAAGAGTTTTATACCTTCACTAGAAAAAGTGTCTTTACAACTAAATATGGGGATGAAGTTTACTTAACAGACAATAAAGGTAGCCACGGAATGTTTAGGTTCAACTTCGGTAATGAAAAGAAGAAAGCTTACTATGTTGATGTCCCAAAGTTGATGATTTGGCATATGCGGTTGGGGCATGTGCATTTTGATAGGTTGAGGGAAATGAAAAAGCTTAGGGTAGTAGACGGCATTCGGTTTGGTGATAATGAAATGATGGATGATTGTTGTGGCTGTGCTCAAGGTAAGGCTCACAAACTTCCCTTTCCCAAAGCCGCCACACATAGAGGTGAGAAAGTACTAGATCTCGTCCACACAGATATCTTCAGACCTGCAAAAGTACCTTCGGTTGGAGGAAAGAGGTTTATGTTGACAATAACTGATGAATGGTCTTGATACTCTAGAGTCTACTTCCTGAAAACAAAGTCTGAAACACCAACTTACTTCAAAAAATATATAGCCGGGAGTGAAAAGTTGCACGGAACCCCCATCAAGAGGATAAACAGTGATAATTGGGGAGAATATACCTCTAACCAATTTGTTGAATACTTGAAGGATAAGGGAGTTCAGCATCATTAAACTGTACCGAATAATCCAAAACAAAAAGGGGTAGTTGAGAGGTTGAACAAAACTATAGGAGATACTGCACGTAGTATGTTGGGCGACAAGAAAATAGGAAAAAGGTTTTGGGCAGAAGCCATGAACAATGCTAACTACATTAAAAATAGAATCCTTACCAAAGTCGTGAAAGGGATGACACCTTATGAGAGATGGGTTGGAAGGATACCAGATTTTCCTCACCTAAAAGTATTCCGTAATCAAGTTTACAGTCTTGATATGGATAAGAAAAATTGGAAACGAGATGCTAAGGGGAAACCTGCATATCTTGTGGGATATAATGAGGATGTCAAGTGGTATATGGCTATGACTTAGCGAAAAGAGATATCATTCTGGTTAAGCAGCTAGTTGTCATGGATGAAGGGAAGTCATGTGATCACTTCAAAAAAAATAAAGAAGATAAGTATCAATTTTGAGTCCGAGAGTGAGGAGGACTCGGACTTTCACGTAAAAGACATGAGTGAAACAATGATTGCAGAATCGAGAGAGATCCAATATAGGGGAGATATACCCAAAGCTCCCCATACTTGTACGCCCTCCAAGAAGACACAAGAGGAGGAGCCAGAAGAGGCTCTTATGGATAGAGGAGTCGATGAGACAGTAAGGAGGAATCGGAGACTTCCTTCAATTCCAACTTCGGATTTTGAGGAAGGGCGAAGAAGCAGCAAACAACTACAGGAAAAACAAGCCGCTCACAAGGTAACTAAGCTATCTCACCCCGATGAGCCTTAGTCATAATATGAGGCAATGAACAGTCCGAAGAAAGAAAGATGAGTTACAACCATAAATGATGAGATGGCCTCTATCAGTTTAGCAAATACTTGGGAACTGGTGGACTTTCCTTCGGACAAAATACTGATTGGGTGCAAATGGGTGTTTAAATTGAAAAAGAACCCAAATAATACCATTGAAAGATTTAAGGCTCGGTTGGTAGCAAAGGGGTTCACCAAAAAAAAAAAGGATAGACTTTGAGGAGACTTTTGCTCCAGTTATTCAGTTCCCATCAGTACGGATTCCCTTCAATCTAGCGGCAACGAAATTCATGGAGATACACCAAATAGATATTAAGACCGCATTCTTCAATATTGAGCTAGAGGAAGAAATATTCATGCGGCAACCATAAGGTTTTTTGGAAGAAAGACAGGAGAGCAAAATCTGCAGGCTAATAAAATCATTATATGGACTGAAGAAGGCTGCCAGATAGTGGAATAAGAAACTAGATGAGTTTCTCACCAATCTCGGATATATTCGGATCAGTTTTGACCATTCTATTTATATTTTTGAGGATGAGAATGGTGTTATTTTCATTGCAATTTATGTAAATGATTTGCTGGTGCTAAGTAAGTCTATTGAAAAAATAAATAAGTTAAAGGAAAATCTTAGAAGCAGATTTGACATGAAGGATTTAGGGGAGGCAAGATACATTTTGGGAATTCAAACGGAAAGAGAAAGGGGGGGAAAAGATTATCAGACTTATTTAGAAAGAAGCTATAGGGAATATGCTTGAGAAATTCCAAATGGAAAAGGCAAACGTTGTACCACTCCCATGGACTAGAAGAAAGTGAGTGATGGGAGCATAGAAAGATGAGTGACAAACATAGATGATCAGATGAGTCTAGAAGAGAGACTGTTTATGAAGTCTATTCCTTAGAAGCAAGTTGTAGGAATCTTAATCTACTTTATGAATTGTACCTGGCTGGACATAGCGGCAGCAGTAGGAGTCCTCAGTAGGAGTCTTGATGATCCAAGGAAGAGAAATTTGGAGGCAGTTTAGAGAGTCATAAGATACGTGGAACGAACCATTAAGTTATGCTTGAATTTGGGAGGGGAGCACACTGACATCACAACTTGGAGTGATGCCAGTTATGGGGATGCACTTATGAGAAGATGTACTTCTAGGTATGTGTTGTATGTGGTGGAAGGTGCTTGTTGTTGGAGCAGTAAGCAACAAAATGTGGTTGCTCGGTCTACTATGGAGGCTGAGTACATGGCCTCTTGTTCTGCTGTGAAAGAGTTAATCTGGGTCAAGTATTTGTAACAAGAACTAGGGTACATGAAAGAGGGAGTGCATAAAGTTTTCTGTGATAATCAGGCTACCATTGCAATTGTAGCCAATCTAAAGCATCATTTCGAAGCTAAACATATGGATATAAGATTGAGTTTTATGAGGGAAACGGTTGAAATTAAAATTGTGATTCTTGTGTATACTTTTGACAGAGAAATGGTAGGTGATATGATAACCAAACCTGTCCTCTCTCCAAAGTTCAAATATTGTAGAGAAAAGTGTGGACTAAAACAGAAATTGAAGTTAGACTATGAAATAAGGGGAGTGTTGAAATTACTAGATTTAGCAAGTATTTTCTAAGTTTGGATAGATTAATAAAAAACAAAAGGAAAAGCGTAGGCAGTCTACCTCTACCTCCTCTCTTTAGCCTATATACATCTTGTTGTCATTGAAGGAAAGAAAGGGTGGTGGAGCCATGGCTGCCTCAGCTCCATATGCAGGACTAAAAAGTGATATAAGTCACTCTTCAACAAAAAGGTGAGTCCAGCAGGACTCGAACCTTTGACCTGCAAAGCGAGGCGTAGCCGTTAGCTCTAACTGGTCTCTTGTAGAAGTACCTCCCCTCTGCCTTATTGTATTTTTCCTCTCCAGGGGTGTTTAATTTCCGATAGTCGTTTTGGAGGAAGCTGTGTACGGCATTGTGAAGATGTCATGGATATGAAAAAAGTCGTCGAAAAGTCGCCGAATCGGGTTTAAAATTCTTCGTGGCTCCAGCTGGACGTTTAAGGATAGTTTTTTTTAAGATAGGCTCTCCATTAGACAATAGATAGGTTGTGTAGCATTGGGACGTTTAGATTTTTTGAATAATACTTTTTTAGCTATAGATCCGAGTCGAGACAATGCATATAGTGATAGTGTAGGTCAATGGCCTCGAGTACATTTGTGTTTTAATATTTTTTTGTAAAACGGGATCACCGTTATATAATGAATTACATATTTTTTTCTGCTATTGTCGCCTCCAATCATATGTGCCTCAAACTATTCCATCTTTCTTATGGTCTGTCCTTGTTCAATTGTCATTATGTTAATTGTCCTTGTTCAATTGTCATTATGTTAATTGACGATTGTATTCCGCATCATGTGATAATATTTGTTTCGGTATTTATATTTTTGTTTTCCGAAAATGTGTGCTTGCCGTTGACATCATCTTGTCCGCCTGTCCGCCTCTTTGAAATACCAAAAGAGAGCGACGCGGTAGCTTCGTCGTTGAAACATGTAATACATATGACAAAGGTCAACCAGCGACGAGGTGAAGTCCTCGCTGGATGACCAACCAACTTTGAGGCAAGGTTGTCGCTACAGTTACCGCGAGAGCCCACATTGTCTCATTTGAGTGGTGTAGAATAGCGACGAGGGACGGTCGCAGCTAAATTTATTTTCAACGTTGAGGCAGTTTCGTCGATGGATTACTAACCACCAGCACCTTGCCTAACCGTTTTTTGTAAATTGGTGACCAACAAAGTGTTCAAATCATATATTATTTATGTGTGGTACTCATTATTCGTATCCCAATCAATACACAAATCAACATAAAAAAATACACTAGAAATCATAACAGACATATCACAAAACAGGTAAGCATTGGAAAAATTGAACTTACATTATCACAAACGACAGTTACAAATATAAAATCGGGTTTCCCATAAGGGGAAGGGCCACTAAAGTTCACAAACTCACCACATTTGTGTACTGTAACCAACATCGGAAAAATTTGTTTTCCATTGCACTATCACATTGAAATTATGTTTGTGAGTAAAAAGAAAACAACCACCGTTTCAACTCTTTCCTATGCCTCAAATGTCATTGCCGCTCGTGCGTTCTTCGCTACACATGCCATCTTGTTGACTGTTTGCCTCTCCGATATTTTGTGTGAAGTCTCGAGCTCTAGGGCAAGGAGACTCTACTTCCTCTCCGTCAAAATGATTGCGGTGCTTGTTGATGATAGCTTGTAATTGCCTTGTGAGCATGTCATGAGAGAGAGCCTGTGGCGAGTGGGGGATAGAGAGAGATAGATAAAGAGGGAGGGGGAGAGAGAGTTCATAGTGAATGACAATAACAAAGCACCCTAAAAAAAATGAAAAATTGCAATTGGATGAAAAATCTTACCGGGGACCGTGTCGGGTAACCCACCGATCGGGTAACTCCGGTTCCTATTCGTGAAGATGATCATGGGGTTGGCTATCATTGCGTTAACGCCTCCGGTTATACGCACCATTAGGGTCATTGACTCCCCACCGCCGACAACGTCAGCATATTTGACGGTTTCGTCCCCCCGAAATCCCAATGTTTTTCCGTTGTCGAAATTTACAATAAGATGGGTCTCGTCCATGTTCTCCATCAAATCCTCGTTCAACGCTCCTGTTGCACACGCGACGTATAACCCAAAAAAGTAATAAAAAACTCCATGTTAGTGTACGTCATAATCTCGAAAACAAGAAAGTCGTAGAAGCGGTGGGCAAAAATGCTTGCAATACAACACTTTATACGAAAGAGCAAATTAAACGTACCTCCTCAAAATACATGCAAACTTCCCTTAAAAAAGAAAACCAAGTAAAAAAAAACCTAATATAATTCCAAAACTTCGACATTCATAGAACAAATAATTGTAAAGGTTAGTAGAGCTTACCGGATTCAAACCCCTTTTTTAAGGCCCCCATATGGTAAGCCACGGTCTTCTCGATGTACTCCTCTTTCTCGGGGCTACATTGTAATGTCCCTTTTTGTACCCGCACCACGATATTGTGCTTTTCCTGGGCCCTTTGTACCCACCTCATCGTTATTATCAGTCGAAGTTCAGATCCGTCTTTATTCAACCACTTGATGCCGTGCTTAACCCTCCTCTGAAGTACAATATGTTTCGCCATGTCCACAAGAATTCCAGTGGACATTTTCATTCCCGCTTTCTTAAAGCGGCGGAACTCCTCTATCAACTCCTCGTGGATGACGGTCACCCAAGGAGATTCCTTCCGGCCTCATCCCGAAAGCGCCTTCGTCCTTGTCAACTATCTTCTCCCAAAGATGACGACGAGAAGGATAATGATGTAGACAAAATCCCTTCCATTATGGTTAGCCTCTCTCTCCACCATCGTGAAGCCTTTCTGTACCATGTTGAATAGGAAACGGAAACACAACCATAAAAAAAAATAACTTCACAATGTCTTTGAACAAATAAAAAAGTGTAGCAGACTGGCTACAGAATGCTATAGCGCTGCCATCTAAAATTTGGGGAAGAGGGAGAGGGGAAGGAGGGGGAAAGGGAGGATTTTTGGGAGAGGGGGAGGGAAAGGGCAGATTTGGGGAAGAGGGAGACGGAAAAGAGGGGGAAAGAGATGATTTTTGGGAAAGGGGGAGGGAAAGGGCAGATTTGGGGAAGAGGGAGAGGGAAAGTAGGGGGAAATGGGGAAAGTCGGCGGGAAAGTGCAGATTTGGGGAAGAGGGAGAGAGAAAGTAGGGGGAAAAGAAGGATTTTGGGAAAGGCGGAGAGAAAGTGCAGATTTAGGGAAGAGGGAGAGAGAAAGTAGGGGGAAAGGAAGGATTTTGGGAAAGGCGGAGGGAAAGTGTAGATTAGGGGAAAAGGGAGAGGGAAAGGAGGGGGAAAAGAAGGGTTTTTGGGAGAGGGGGGGGGGGAAGAGCAGATTTGGGGAAGAGGGAGAGGGAAAGGAGGGGGAAAGGGAGGATTTTTGGGAGAGGGGGAGGGAAAGGGCAGATTTGAGGAAGAGGGAGAGGGAAAGAAGCGGGAAAGGGAGGATTTTGGGAAAGGCGGAGAGAAAGTGCAGATTTAGGGAAGAGGGAGAGAGAAAGTAGGGGGAAAGGAAGGATTTTGGGAAAGGCGGAGGGAAAGTGTAGATTTGGGGAAAAGGGAGAGGGAAAGGAGGGGGAAAAGAAGGGTTTTTGGGAGAGGGGGGGGGGAAGAGCAGATTTGGGGAAGAGGGAGAGGGAAAGTAGGGGGAAAGAGAGGATTTTTGGGAAAGGCTGGGGGAAAGTGCAGATTTGGGGAAGAGGGAGAGGGAAAGGAGGGGGAAAGGGAGGATATTTGGGAAAGGCGGAGGGAAAGGGCAGATTTGGGGAAAAGGGAGAAGGAAAATAGGGGGAAATAGAGGATTTTAGGGAAAGTCGGAGGGAAAGTGCAGATTTGGGGAAGAGGGAGAGAGAAAGTAGGGGGAAAGGAAGGATTTTGGGAAAGGCGGAGGGAAAGTGTAGATTTGGGGAAAAGGGAGAGGGAAAGGAGGGGGAAAAGAAGGGTTTTTGGGAGAGGGGGGGGGGGAAGAGCAGATTTGGGGAAGAGGGAGAGGGAAAGGAGGGGGAAAGGGAGGATTTTTGGGAAAGGCGAAGGGAAAGTGCAGTTTTGACGAGGGGGAGGGAGAGGGGGAAAGGGAGGATTTTTGGGAAAGGGGGGGGGGGAAAGGGCAGATTTGGGGAAGAGGGAGAGGGAAAGGAATGGGAAAGGGAGGATTTTTGGGAGAGGGGGAGGGAAAGGGCAGATTTGAGGAAGAAGGAGAGGGAAAGAAGCGGGAAAGGGAGGATTTTTGTGAAAGGGGATAGAAAGGGTAGATTTGGGGAAGAGGGAGAGGGAAAGGAGGTGGAAAGGGAGGATTTTTGGGGGAGGGGGAGGGAAAGGGCAGATTTTCGGAAGAGGGAGAGAGAAAGTAGGGGGAAAGGAAGGATTTTTGTGAAAGGTGGAGGGAAAGTGCAGATTTGAAGAAGAGGGAGAGGGAAAGGAGGGGGAAAGGGAGGATTTTTGGGAGAATGAAGGGAAAAGAGCAGAGGAAGAGGGCAGACACTGTCTAAAATTAAACAATGCAAATAAAGCAACTCAAGGGAAAGCACAAGGAAAGAGGTATGTAGTAAAACAACTTACTACAACCATATTCTCTGGTAAAGTGTTCCGGAAACTCTTGTATGGTCCTCGGGATGATCAGTTCTTCTTCGTTCTCCTCGCAATCTTCTATCATCCACTCGATGACACGCAAGCGGGTTGCTTTGGTTGACACTTGTTGTGTCTTCCGTGTGGAACTCGCTTTCCAACGCTATTATTTGACGGGAGTAATTGATCAATAATCCCAACCGCGTCAGATTCATATCCCTCCTCTACCTCCTCTAGTATACCGCCTACTTCGGTCGGTAATACGGTCCCCCCTTCATTTTCGAGATTGTGTCCTCTCGAATATGGAAAAAAACAATCCAAAATGGCTTCCGTTCCATTGGAAGCTGCCCCTTCAGGAATATTTCATTCCCCACTCTGCAAAATTGTGCCTTCGGCGTTCCTAAGACCTTTCGCCTCATCTTGAGACGGAATGTTTTCGGGCTTGTGGCCATTAGCCGACGGTTTTGGCCCAAAAAAAGAATGGAGGGTCCACATGTTTTTAAATAAATGACAACAATTGAAAAGGAGGAAGTACAAAATGCAAAGATCAATGGAAATGGCACCCTAAGCAGTTCAATTGTTTTTTGGGAGAGGGGAGAGAAAGGTCAGAACTGGGGAAGAGGGAGAGGGAAAGTAGGGGGAAAGGGACGATTTTTTGGGAGAGGGGGGGGAGAAAGGGCAGATTTGGGGAAGACGGAGGGGGAAAGTAAAAGGAAGGGAGGATTTTTGGGAAAGGGAGGGAAAGGGCAGATTTGGGGCAGAGGGAGAGGGAAACTAAAGGGGAAGGGAGGATTTTTGGGAGAGGGGGAGGGAAAGGGCAGATTGGGGAAGAGGAAGAGGGGAAGGATGGGGAAAGGGAGAATTTTTGGGAAAAGGGAGGGAATGGGCAGATGTAGGGAAGAGAGTGAGAGGGAAAAGAGGGGGAAAGGAAGGATTTTTTGGAAAGGGGGAGGGAAAGGGCAGATTTGGGGAAAAGAGAGAGGGAAAGGAGAGGGAAAGGGAGGATTTTTGGGAGAGGGGGAGGGAAAGGGCAGATTGGGGAAGAGGAAGAGGGGAAGGATGGGGAAAGGGAGAATTTTTGGGAAAAGGGAGGGAATGGGCAGATGTAGGGAAGAGAGTGAGAGGGAAAGGAGGGGGAAAGGAAGGATTTTTTGGAAAGGGGGAGGGAAAGGGCAGATTTGGGGAAAAGAGAGGGGGAAAGGAGGGGGAAAGGGAGGATTTATAAGAGAGGGGGAGGGAAAGGGTAGATTTGAGGAAGTACAGATTAGAAAGATCAATGGAAATGGCACCCTAAGTAGTTGAAGTGTTTTAGTTGAGAGTGCCATGTTTGTGTTATAAATGAATATATATAATGAAAAAATTACATTAGTGTTCCACAAAAAGAGAGGGAATTATTACGCAACGAAATTCCGTTCAAATTTGTAATGTTGATCCTAAATTTCGGTCTTCAAATTCCATAAAATTTGAATCTTCACAGTAAAAGCGGGAAGACCTCAAAATTTGGCTGCAGTATGAAAAAAGATTGAAAATTCACATGGGCTCCAAATTTGTTGAAAGCGCCATGAAAAAAGATCCAGCTCAATGGTCGTACGGTTTTTTTTTTGCGGCGGCGTCGTCAACATGGCAAACAGTCTTTCCAACGTTATCACAACGTTAAAAATTACGTGGAGTTCATTAAGCCACGTGTATTCTTCATCAACCATTCGGAACCTCATTACGACAGTTTACTACTGTAGATATTGTTGGCGCTATGGTAGCAATTAGAGTCAACATTGACTCTAATAAGGGGGTTCGTTTTTCATTTACGCCCACGAAACGCAAGAGTATTACAGTTAAGGGTCCATATTAGCGTATATTCATTCTAAATAAGCAACCGAAATGCGACATTATTACAGTTAAGAGACATTATTAGCGTTCATTTTTCAAATGAGCTGCAACCATATTAGAGTACATCGTCCTTTCTAATGTACCTTTTACGTAGAGTAACGACAAACAACACCTTTCTGCCGTTAAACTTTTACAAATCTCAGATGAAACAAAAAACCGAGGTAACATATGACACTTACAATGTTCTGTAGCGTTAACGACTAACTAAGTTATGCAACCAGACGCATAGAATCAACAAATAATGTCACGATGTACGGTTTCACAGATTTTCCATTGAAGTAGACTACATATGATTATGAACTTCAAAACATTTATGCTTGCACGTAATTACATCTTACATGGGACATTCTTTCGGTTTAAAGTTGTCTACATTTGTGTTGTTCATCAAAATACCCAATGGTTGTTATTCCCACACATACTTTGCATTTGTACACTTCATCAAAAAACCCACCGGTGGTTGTTCCCAAATATTGTGTACTAAAACTTTGTTCAAGAATAAACACTAATGTCGAGTAAAATCATATTGCGATAATCTCGATATTCGATATATCGCTTATTTAACAGTTAGGGTTATCGATACATCGTACCGGGACCAACATAAATTATCGCGATTTAATTAGGTAAAAGGTGGGTGTCCGTACTGATCCACAACGCAAAATCAGACTAAAAACCAGTTCCCCAACGGGGGGATGCTTCTTGAAAAATGATTATAGAAAAAAAAACATAAAAATATCGCAGAAATATCCCGATATTTAGTCTCCTGATATATCGGAGCAATATAGCGATTATCGAGTAGCTAAAATTTGATACATATTGAATATCGGCAAAAAATCCTCCATACCCAACACTAAAAACAGACACCACACGAACCACGCACGTGTAACAGGCATTTTGTGACTTGTAAATAAAATGGCTGCGCGCAGGTACACCGCTAATCTTTATTAGTGTAAAAGTTTAAATAGTGTTGAAGAAAATTTACCGTATTTGATGCTAATTAAGAATTTGATTTTTTTTTAAAAGGTGTATTATAATTTTCAGCGTTAATGCTAATTTGGGAACAGCAAAAATGGAATATTTGCCGTACGATTACATACATTAATATATGCATCCGTACAAAATATTAGAAATCTTACGCAGTCGCGAATTTAAAATATCCGTACATGCCATGCTAGTTTACGTGTCATACTAATCCCGTTTTTTTGAGTGCACGTTCCTATGCGTTCCCGTCTGATTTAATTCATTATTTTTAAATTTTCACTTGAAAAGGTACAATTATGTACGGTCTGACATCGACAGTACATCACACTATTTAGATTTTATTGTACTTTCGAGCTTTACGCTATTTTGTACGGTACCTTAATTATTGTTAAGGAAAAATTAAAATAATGTATCCTATTTGAAAAAAAAATCAAAATTTTAAGAACCCAAATTAGAGTTATTGACACTAATTACGATTCACGGTGTAGTTTCTCACTTTACGTGAGCTCTAATGTGAGAGCACACACCGACATTTGACTTAGCCGCAAAAATGGATTCTAATCGCGAACCGTTACGCTGAACTTGGACACAAATTCAAGGATGACGCACAACATGTATAAACTCGCACGAAACGAACTAAACTTTGTAAAAAATAAATAAGCGTACCAGCGTATATTATTGATGAAACTAAAACGACGCGTCGTCACGCGTGACCAAATGAAGCCACACTATTTATGAATCAACACCTCTACATTGAAAACGTACTTCACATTTATTCAGCCACACTATTTTAAAATCAACGTTTTCAATGTAGGAATATTGATTCAAAAGTAGTGTGGCTTCATTTGGTCGCACTTGACGACGCGCCATTTTAGTTTCATTGATATTTATACGCGGGTACGAATTTTTTAATTTTGTACGAAGTTTATTTCGTTTCGTGCGAGTTTATTCATGTTGTACGTCGTCCTGTAATTTATGTCCAAGTTTAGTGTAACGGTTCTCGATTAGATTCAATTTTTGCGACTAAGTCAAATGTTAGTGTGTGCTCTCACAGTGGAGCTCACGTGAAGTGAGAAAATACCTGCAAGCAACCATTTTATTTATTTGTGGCTGCCGCAATTTTGTTACAGTAAACCTGCGCCGGCCGTGTGAATTGTTTTTTTTTATGACGGTCGACGTTCGCAAGCGCGACATTTTTTTAACCGCCGTTACAATATTTCGCTAGTCAAATTTGTTCGACGGGTTGACCATCAAATCTGAACTTGAAGGTACTAGCTTGTATGAAATTGTACTTCAAATGTACAATTTATGATTACTACCTGCGCGCAACACAAATCGTCTTTGCGATTAGCAATTCCCTTTGTAAAAGTATTTTTTGCATACCTCGCTCCGTATTCTTGCAGGAAAGCGTGACTAGGTACTGACCTGTAAGGATTAATCAGTAATGGTTACGTGGATAACGACACCGCAACCTTGATACAGTCTCAAACTACGGAAAAATTTCCAAAACGCTGCATAATTCGGCAAGCAATTTCCCAAACATGATGTTTTGAATGATCGCCGTGAGGTCATGCCGTCCTGCTAACAAAAAGTGTGAAACGGACACAGGCTTAGGGCACTTTCCCATGTTACCGAAACTAGTCTTAGTACTTTGCTTTTTTGCAAGATTTTCCGTTCTACTTTAAGAGCATTCCGATGTAATGCAATGAAATGGTTACTTTAAAATGTGACGGATGTAGACGCGAGTGTAATTTGTGACGGATGTAGAAAATTACAAAACATGCTATAATTGATGACGTTTACAAAATAGCGACGGTTGTAAAGTGTCTACTGTATATTGGTTTCTTGTGACATTGTAGATGTTTAGGGTTTGTGACATTTTGACGTCACGCACACTTATGATATCGTCGACGTCACTAATTCCAAAACTTTTCGCCTTAGTTTTCCAATTTTGTTTTTTTGTTCTTTCTCACTAGACTTGCCATCAAAATACGCCCAAAGACAGTCAAAAGTAATATTTTTTCCAGATCTTTCATTTGATACCTTTCTTGCCGTTTCTTATTGCAAAAATTGTGACATAGCCGCGCAATGTGAGATAGACGCTTATTCGTTCACATCATGGAACTTTATTTAAAATCACCTCGCAAGGTGATTTTATTAGAAGTTGAAGATGAGCTAGAAAGACGCGAAACTGGGTTGAAACGCGATAGACGACAAACTGTATCGCGCTAAACGACAAAGTGCAGTACGATTAAAGTTTCAAGTTAACGCAAATGTTACTGTAGTAATTTCAATTTTTTGGTATGGCTACGGATTTTCTCGTTGGTGGCTAAGCTTTGGTGAAAAACGACAAAAAAGAGACCTAACTTTATCACATGGGAAAGTATCCTTAGTAAAACTAGCAATACTACATAAAAATGGTGTGGATAGGATCAATCCTCCTTGGAGTATCAATATTTGCATTTTGATAGGCGATAATTTCGGTTTACAATAGACGGTCATCGTTGGTACTTTTGTTTTGCAATTTTTTTTTTGTAAGTGCTATTTTGTTTTTTTTAATCTTTTAGACGTAGTTGTAGAAATTAATGGTCCATTTTAAGTATTTTCTAGGTCTAAATAGAAATATAGAAAGAAGCCGAGGCAGTCTACCTCTAACTTCTCTCTCCAACTCTCAAACTTGTCGCAGTCACTGAGAAATTGGAGAGGGAGCTAGAGCCATGGCTACCTAGGCTATCCAGAGGTTTACGGGAAATATAAAGTGAGTGCCGGCCACAGCATTTGATCCTGGTACCTACCCGCCGGCAGACAGCCGGTAGGCGGTAGTCTCACCGTTAAGTCTAGAACTAGTGTTACGTATTATATGGTTTGATAATTAATTCTACATTATCAGGTAGGATAATTCATTTAACTATAGCTGTTTACAGGATACATACATCCAGGAATGTAAAAGAACGGATTACGGTACGGATAAGAAACCAATACCGTGCATATATTTATTTAATGAAACGAATATCGTGCATGTATTTATTACGGCTACGATTAAATATGAATTTAATCGGACGGCCGGAATTAACGCCGAGATCGCGGAAGAGGATTTCGACAGTTTGTGGTCATCGCCACATCGAATGACACGTGACGGAATTACATTGGATCGCACCATCTTTGAGGATTAAGGGAGCGAATCCGGAGATACCACGTGTCGACATTTAGGCCATGTCGTATAGTGTCCTTACAGAAAGTACACTGGCAGCTGTACTTTTGTGTACGGAACTGTAATCTGATTAGTTTGGTACATCAGTAGATAGAGTTTGTGAGAGAGATAGAACTTAGAAAAATTAGGAGATAGGACCCTCTCTCCCAGAGAGCTTCTGTACAAAAGGTCAACTTTGACCCTCCATAACTTACTGCTCAGGGGAGCAAATTAAGAGATTCTTTTTGTTATCGACTCAAGGGAGTCTTGCCTTCACAGGGTTAAAGTTGGTCAGAGTTATTGTCTACCAGGGTGGCAGTTCTATTTGCTGAAACACAAAGGGGTCAGGGTTATCCTAGAGGCTTCTTGGAAGCTGTCCACTCTAAGGACTTATGGCAGTCTCAAAGTTTCAAGTTATGGGCCCACCCTCTAGGGTACCAATCTTTAATGGAACTAGCTTTATATATTGGGAAAGTATGATGATAGGAGCTCTATGCGAAAAAAGGTTTTGGGGGATAGTGAGTGGACGACTGGGGCGTCCATCAAGTCTTGGAATTCCTCTAGGGTTTGGAGGAAGAAGATTCAACAGGAAAAAGGATCCACCTTCAACGGAGGAAACAAAAGAAGGAGAGGTGGTGGACAAAGGAAAGGAGAAGGAGGCGACCACACCAATAGCAACTGGTGCGGCATCCATGTCACCTATTCCAAGGAACAAGGAGAATGATAATGAAACCTTGGACTTCAGCAATATGGCGGCAAAGCACTTCATCCTACGCCATCTCACTTAAGGACTTGCATGTCCTCATTTGCAGGTAGAAAAGGCATCCGATCTTTGGATGGCTCTCATAGAGATGTACCGAAGTGGTACGATTCAGCAACAATAGTTGGCTGATCAGAAAGTTAAGGAGTATGTATACAAAGGGGGGAAGATGTTGGATTTTTGCAATGAGCTTGCTACACTCTTCATCGAACTAGAGAGTGCGAGAAAATATTTTAGTGAAAAAGAAAAGGTTAACTGTTTACTGATGAAGTTACCCGATGAGTTCGAGAATATAGTCAATCGTGTGCAGGACTTGCCGGACTCAAAGTGGATATGGAACTCTGTGGTAGGAATGATTCTCGTTCGGGAGAATAGAATTGAGATCCGAAGGGGAGGAAAGAGTGGGCAAGCCTTGGTAACTGCGATCGATTGGAGGAATAAGGATTCCCAGAAACCGGTCGGAAACTATGGGGGAAGGGAGCAGAAAAATCAGATCGACGAGTTCGGACCAAGGGCTCCCAAAGGTTTATGCCATTTTTGTAAGAAACTTGGGCATTATATGGCAGAGTGCACCAAGCTAACTGAGCTTTGGTTAAAGGAGGGGCAGATCGGTGGTACCCCGAGAGGAAAGAAAAAGGCCCTTGTGACACAGGTATATGAGGCGGAATCGAGGACGAGGACGATGAGCTCCTTTTAGATAAAGAGTTGGAGGCGAAAAACGAGGTCGAAATTCCACGAAGGCAGAAATGTGCTTACGGTGGATTGAAAGGTGAAGCAGGCTGGATTGTAGATTCAGGTGCCTCCATGCACATGTGTAAGGATAGGCACCTGTTCACTAAGATAAGAAATATTCCCACCGTAGAGATAGAGTACGGGGATGGGAGGATAGTCACCACTACTCTTGTAGGATCGGTAGATTTGAAAGTGTTAGTAGATGGAAAGACATCCATAGTAACATTCTCCGATGTATTGTTTATTCCGGAGCTGAACAAAAACCTCATCTCTACATCCGTATTAGATGATAAAGGTTTTTTTACTAGCACTAGGGAAGGAGTCTTTACTACTAGTTTTGAGGAGGATGTCTATTTCATTGCTGAGAAAGGTAGCCATGGGATGTTTAGGCTGGTTTTAAGTAATGAAAAGAAGAAACTTTATTATGTTGGTGTTCATGATATTATGATGTGGCATAAGAGGCTTAGGCATGTGAATCTAGACAAGTTAAGAGAGATGAAAAAGATGGGAGTGGTGGAAGGGATTAAGTTCAGTGAGAATGATAATATAAGTGATTCTAGTGGATGATCTCAAGGTAAAACAAACAGATTACCCTTTCCTAAAATAACCACCTATAAGGGAGAAAAAATTCTAGATCTAGTACACACGGATATTTGGAGACCGGCTAAAGTGCCCTCACCGGGGGGGGAAGAGATTTATGATGACTATCACTGATGATTGGTCTCGGTATTCCCGAGTGTAACTTTTGAAAAAGAAGTCCGAAGCTCAGGATTGTTTTAGACAATATAAAGCATGGAGCGAAAAACTCCATGAAATTCCAATCAAGAGAATAAGGAGTGACAATGGTGGAGAGTATACTTCTTACTAGTTTGAGGATTATCTGAGGAAAGATGGAGTGCAACACCAAAAGACAGTTCCAAAAAACCGCGGAACAGAATGGGATAGCTGAAAGGTTAAATAGAACACTAAGTGATACTGCTAGAAATATGTTGTCAGATAAGAAGATAGGAAAAAGGTTTTGGGCAGAAGTAATGAATTGTGCTAATTACCTCAAGAATAGAGTTCTTACTTCAGCCATAAAAGATCAAACACCTTATGAGAGATGGACAGGCCGGAAACCAGACATATCTCACTTAAAGGTTTTTCGGCAGTCAAGTATTCAGTCTAGATACAGATCGGTCTAATTGGAAGCTAGATCCTAAAGGAAAACCGGGATACTTATTAGGATATGATGAGGATGTTAAAGGATATAGAGTTTATGATCTAAAAAGGGAAGATATAATCTTAGTAAAGCATCTAGTAGTTATGGATGAAGGAAAGTCTGTGGATCCCTTCAAATATACAAAGTCAGTAAAAATCAGAACTGAGTGAAAAAAATTCGATGACTTATAGCTTCCTAACTATCCAGGTTTTAGAGAAGATGACATTCTTGCAGGTACAAATCAGACCGAAAAGGACTCGGCTGTGGAAACTCCAGTGACAACTCTACTCGAAGCGGAAGACGTGGTGGAAATTGATTCGGAATCAAGGGATAGGGGAGAAGCCGAGTTTGTTCGAAAGAATCCACGAGAACCATCTATTCCGGCCTCAGATTTCGAGGGGGGGAGGAGAAGTAGCAAAAGACTGCAAGAAAAACAGGTTAATAACAAGGTAACTAAACTATCTCATCAAGATGAACCTCAAACTTATGGAGAGGCGATGACTTGTCCAGAAACAAAACGGTGGAAGACAGCCATCAATGAGGAGATGGCCTCAATTATGGCAGCCGATTCTTCGGAGCTGGTGGATTGTCCACCTAACCGAAAACCAATCGGTTGTAAGTGGGTTTTCAAATTAAAACTGAACCCAGATAACACAATCGAGCGCTATAAGGCCCGACTAGTGGCAAAGGGATTTACACAAAAGGAGGGAATTGACTACGAGGAAACCTTTGCCCCGGTGGTCAGATTTCCCTCCGTCCGCATACTTCTCAGCCTGGCAGCAGCAAAAGACATGGAAGTGCACTAGATGGACATCAAGACAACCTTTTTGCATGGAGAATTGGAAGAGGAGATCTTCATGCGACAACCCGAAGGGTTTGTGGAGGAAGGAGAGGAGAGTAAGGTATGCCGGCTGATTAAATCTCTTTATGGTTTGAAAAAGGCGCCGCGACAGTGGAATTGTTGAAATGTATGTATTTTCCAGGTCTGTATTGCAAAAAATAAATAGAGTAAGTCAACAAAGGCAGCCTGCTTCTTGCTCAAATCTCTTCGGTCCTCATACTTGTTGCAGTCACTGAAGACTAGAGAGAGAGCTAGAGCCATGGCCGTCTAAAGAGGATAGGCTAATTCGTCGTTTGTACCAAAATGATCGTGCCGAGTTTCGGATTTGTTCCTGGAACCTACACACTATATTAGATGTTGGCTTTAGCCAATAGCTTAGAGTAAACGATGGCATGTTTGGGGTACAATAGGTATTTATCAGCGTAGAAGTAGAGAGTTCTAACAAACTAACAAATAACCAAAAACTGATCTTGACCAGATTTGAACCATCATCTATGGTTATATTTGTAGAGGTAAGCCTTAAACAATAACGCGTTATCGAAACAATACACGTGATGGGTTTTATAAATAGATAAACTTTAACGCAACAGCTAATTGACAGCAGACTTACCAAAAGGAGCAATTCCTGCATGTACGCGAATCTGAACCGTGTAAAATATGTTTTGATCGGACGGCCGGTATTATAGCCGCCACGCGAAGTGAGCTTTTGGCGGCATACGGAGATAGCGTCACGCGGTGCCACGTGGCGCCACATTATTTGATACCGGAGAAGATGGAAGGAGGAACCATGGCTTCCGATTTGACATGTGTCACCTTGTAGACCTTGTCGTACAATGGTCGTACAATAAGTACATCGCCCATTGTACCTTCTTGTACTATATAGTGTTCCTATTGGACTAGGGTTTAGTAGTAGGTAGTCGTGAGTAGGCAGACCGAGACTTAGTAATATTTAGGTACCTCTCTCTCTAAGAGAGCTTGTAACTATAAAGGTCATCTTTGACCAGCCATAACTTAATGCTCGGGTGAGCAAATTCAGTGATTCTTTTTGCTGCGGACTCAGGGGAGTCTAAGCTACACAAGGGTGTAGTCGGTCAGAGTCTTTGCGTGCCAGGGTGGCACTTATTTAGTGGGAAAGTCAAAGTGGGGAGTATTGTCCAAAACACATATTCAAGCTTTGAATTATGTGGTGGAACTGAGCACACAAAAGGTCTTCTCTTCACTGGGGTGAAGGTGTATTGGGGTTTTGATTGTCAAGGGATCATTCATTGGGGTTTATATCAACTTGGAGTCGGCACTATCTAGATTAGCTTCTTTTGGATCTGCGAATTCTGTGGGCAATGGAGCCCATAGAATTTCAGGTTATGGGCCCACCATCTAGGGTGCCTATGTTCGATGGAACAGACTTCACTTATTGGGAGTTTATTATGGAGGGATTGCTTTTCGAGAAGCACTTATGGGGAATTGTTTCGGGACATGTGAGATGTCCGCCATCTGGCTTTGGAGGAGCTTATGTGGAGAACCATCTGAGGCTGCCCAGAATATCAACCGGAGTTCAGATGCAATGAAAGGTGAAGGGAAAAATATTGTGATGGACGGGGGAAAAGGGGAGAATGATAAAGGGACACTTATGGTGAGGGGAGCTATGCTCTTCGCCACAGCTCCACTTACAGGGGTTATAAGTAAAACTGAAGAAAATGATAGTAAAATTTGGGAGTATAAAAACACTATAGCAAAACATCTCATGCTTAGATATGTGTCTAAGTCCATAGCTATCACTCTTTTAAGTCTTACTAAGTCTTCGGAAATATGGGAAACACTAAGGCAGATTTATAAGAGTGAGACTATTCAGAGGCAGCAGTTAGTAAAACAGGAAATAGAGGCCTATGTTTATAAAGGCGGTAACATGATAGAGTTTTGTAATGATATTGCTGCGTTATATGTTGAGCTTGCTAGTGCGGGGTATGTAGAATCTGAGGAGAGAAAGATCAATACACTACTCATGAAACTCCCAGATGAGTACGAAAACATCATTTATCGTATGCAGGCAATGGATGGCTCCTCATGGACTTGGAGCTTTACCATGGGGATAATTCTTGTGAGGGAAAGCACTTTGGAGCTTCGGAGGGGAAGTGAGAGGGTAACTGCATTTACAGCTGGTGGTGATTGGCGGAAGCGTGAAGAGAGGAACGGCGGTTACGAGCGGAAGCGTGATGAGAGGATGAAAGACGAAGGTAAACCTTATCGGAACTTTGGTGGAAAGAGAGGGAGAGGAAAAGAAAAAGGAGCTTTGAAAAAGGGTGTTTGCTTCTTTTGTAGAGAACCGGGTCACTATATGGAGGAGTGTCCTTGTTTGGAAGAACTTAGAAGTTGGAATGTGAAAGAGGAGGAAGAAGGGGAAGAGGATGAAGAGGATGAAGAAATTTTGGAGCTTCTTCACATCGGTAGAATGGAGAAGAGAGAGAAGTACACAGAAATTACAAGAAAGCAACGATGTGCTTTTGGAGGTATAAGGGAAGTAAAAGGAAGGGAGGTACTTGAGGGAGTTAGAAATGATGAGGATGTCAAGGAGTGTAGAAAGTATGACTCAGAAATGATAAAGTCAGATCTAGGATACAAAAATGAAAAAGGGAAAAATAAAAATAATGAGGATAATTTTATAAATATTTTGGAAACAGAAAACTGGTTGGAAAGGGAGACTTCAACGGATTTGGAGGAAAGGGGAGAAGTAAAACTAGAGGGGGTTTTAAACGATAGGGGAGAAAAGAAATATTTAATGAAAAGTTTAGGGGATGAGAAATACTCTTTGGGAATCATTATAGAAAGTGATTGTGGAAAGAAATCCATGGGAGAGAGTGAGGAAAGTTTAGAAAATGGGGTGAGTATCATGGATAAAAATATGAGCTCGGAAGATGTAGTTTTTATGAGGAACTTAGTGGGGACTCTTGATATAACGATAAATATGGGGGGTAATGGTTTTGACATCACTTATGGGAGTGATGGCATTTATGGTGGTGTGCCTGTAAAAGGGTTAGCATCTGGGTGTGTGTCGCAGATTGGGGATGGGACTGGTTTTTTGAATTGCAAGAGGGAAATTGGATTCTGTGTGGATGGAAAAGAGATGAGTGGGATAAAATCTTTGCTTGGATTTATGGAAAATTGTATGCTTAATAAAATATGTGATCAGCAAGATGGAATGTTTATTTCAGCTCATCTAATGGACCTTTTAAAATACGAGAGTGTTCACTTAAAGTTTTATGAGGAGAAAAGAAAGAGGAAAAAGAAAAGAAGAAAAAAAAATATTATATATATATTTTTAGTGGGAGTTGAAAAGAAAGTAGACTAGAAAATAAGGGGAGTGTTGAAATGTATGTATTTTCCAGGTCTGTATTGCAAAAAATAAATAGAGTAAGTCAACAAAGGCAGCCTGCTTCTTGCTCAAATCTCTTCGGTCCTCATACTTGTTGCAGTCACTGAAGACTAGAGAGAGAGCTAGAGCCATGGCCGTCTAAAGAGGATAGGCTAATTCGTCGTTTGTACCAAAATGATCGTGCCGAGTTTCGGATTTGTTCCTGGAACCTACACACTATATTAGATGTTGGCTTTAGCCAATAGCTTAGAGTAAACGATGGCATGTTTGGGGTACAATAGGTATTTATCAGTGTAGAAGTAGAGAGTTCTAACAAACTAACAAATAACCAAAAACTGCTCCTGACCAGATTTGAACCATCATCTATGGTTATAATTGTAGAGGTAAGCCTTAACCAATAAGGCGTTATCGAAACAATACACGTGATGGGTTTTATAAATAGATAAACTTTAACGCAACAGCTAATTGACAGCAGACTTACCAAAAGGAGCAATTCCTGCATGTACGCGAATCTGAACTGTGTAAAATATGTTTTGATCGGACGGCCGGTATTATAGCCGCCACACGAAGTGAGCTTTTGGCGGCATACGGAGATAGCGTCACGCGGTGCCACGTGGCGCCACATTATTTGATACCGGAGAAGATGGAAGGAGGAACCATGGCTTCCGATTTGACATGTGTCACCTTGTAGACCTTGTCGTACAATGGTCGTACAATAAGTACATCGCCCATTGTACCTTCTTGTACTATATAGTGTTCCTATTGGACTAGGGTTTAGTAATAGGTAGTCGTGAGTAGGCAGACCGAGACTTAGTAATATTTAGGTACCTCTCTCTCTAAGAGAGCTTGTAACTATAAAGGTCATCTTTGACCAGCCATAACTTAATGCTCGGGTGAGCAAATTCAGTGATTCTTTTTGCTGCGGACTCAAGGGAGTCTAAGCTACACAAGGGTGTAGTCGGTCAGAGTCTTTGCGTGCCAGGGTGGCACTTATTTAGTGGGAAAGTCAAAGTGGGGAGTATTGTCCAAAACACATATTCAAGCTTTGAATTATGTGGTGGAACTGAGCACACAAAAGGTCTTCTCTTCACTGGGGTGAAGGTGTATTGGGGTTTCGATTGTCAAGGGATCATTCATTGGGGTTTATATCGACTTGGAGTCGGCACTATCTAGATTAGCTTCTTTTGGATCTGCGAATTCTGTGGGCAATGGAGCCCATAGAATTTCAGGAATAAGAAGCTAAATAAGTTTCTTACCGGTGTGGGATATATTCGAATCAGCTCAGATCACTCAATCTATGTTTTCGAAGATGAGGAAGGTTTTATATTTATTGCAATTTATGTTGATGATTTGCTTGTTTTAAGTAAATCAATGGAAAAAATTAATAAACTGAAAACCAATCTTAAGGGGAGATTTGAAATGAAAGATATGGGGGAAGCAAAATATATTTTGGGAATTCAAGTAGAGAGAGACCGAAAAAGAAAAATTATAAGATTGACTCAAAAGGAAGCAATAGGGAACACGTTTGAAAAATTTCAAATGGATAAAGATAATAGTTGTACAACTCCATGGAGTTGAAGAAGGGAAGTGAGGGGAGTGAGGAAGAAGTAGTCATAGTCTTAGACAAGGAATTATCTCTTGAAGAACAGAAGTTCATGCAGACTATTCCTTACAGGCAAGTAGTGGGAAGTCTTATCTATTTTATGAATTGTACCCGGCCGGATTTAGCTACAGCTGTAGGAGTGCTGAGTAGAAGTCTAAATGCTCCCACTAAGAGGGATTGGGAGGCAGCTAAGAGAGTCCTTAGATATTTGATAGGAACTAGGGATCTATGGTTGCATTTGGGTGGGGAGAATACTGACATCACTACTTGGAGTGATGCCAGTTATGGTGATGCTCCGATGAGGAGATGCACTTCTGGATATGTATTATATGTGGGTGATGGGGCTTGCTGTTGGAGTAGCAAACAGCAAAAAGTTATTGCTCAGTCCACCATGGAGGCTGAGTATATGGCCTCTTGCTCTGCTGTAAAAGAATTGATGTGGGTCAAGTCTTTGCTTGGTGAGCTTGGTCACCTTAAGAGTGGTGTGCAGAATTTTTTTTGTGATAATCAGGCAGCAATCGCTATTTCTGCCAATCCTAAACATCATTTTAAAGCCAAACACATTGACATCATACTCAGCTTTGTTAGAGAGAAAGTAGAAAACAAAATAATCAGTTTAGAGTACTGACCAGATAGTGAGATGGTAGCAAATATGATGACCAAACCTGTGCCTTCCCCCAAGCTAATTTTTTGCAGGGGGAAGTGTGGCTTGAAATTAAAGATTGACTAGAAAATAAGGGGAGTGTAGAAATTAATGGTCCATTTTAAGTATTTCCTAGGTCTAAATAGAAATATAGAAAGAAGCCGAGGCAGTCTATCTCTAACTTCTCTCTCGAACTCTCAAACTTGTCGCAGTCACTGAGAAATTGGAGAGGGAGCTAGAGCCTTGGCTACCTAGGCTATCCAGAGGTTTAGTGGAAATATATATTAGTTAGGTGTTTTACTAAAAGTGAGTGCCGGCCACAGCATTTGATCCTGGTACCTACCGGCTGGCAGACAGCCGGTAGGCGGTAGCCTTAACCGTTAAGTCTAGAACTAGTGTTATGTATTATATGGTTTGATAATTAATTGTACATTATCAGGTAGGATAATTCATTTAATTACAACTGTTTACGGGATACATAGATTGAGCCGGCCAGGGTTCGAACCTAGGACCTTTCACTTCAGCTGCGAACGCACTACCACTGTGCCACCCGCTCGATGTAGAGACTGGCGAGTTCGTACCCTTTTCTTACGAGCGGCTCGAGTATGGATATTCCATATTCTACCCCGTATTGAACCAGCTTCACGTGCCAATCCAACACCCCCCCTCACGGGAAAGCCGGTCAAACCATCCGATATCCCGCTGACTCCGATACCGTGTTTATTTCCAAGAAATGCGAGATTCGGCATGTCCCACACTTGGGAAAATTGAGCCGGTCAGGGTTTGAACCTGGGACCTTTCACTTCAGCAGCGAACGCACTACCAGTGTGCCACCAGCTCGATGTAGAGACTGGCGGGTCCGTACCCTTTTCTTACGGGCGGCTCGAGTATGGATATTCCATATTCTACCCCGTATTGAACCGGCTTTACGTGCCAATCCAACAAAATGAAATGCAAAAAAGAAGCACAGACAGTCTGCCTCTAACTCCTCTCTTCAGCTCCCACAGTTGCCGCAATCACTGAAGGTTAGAGAGAGAGCTAGAGCCATGGGTGGCTATCCTATTAAGAGAGAGACACATAGTAGTTTGGTAGGTTTACCAAAAGGGAACTTCACAGACCCAGGATTTGATCCTGGTAGTTATCGTTCGTCAAGTCACTTGTAGCCGATAACTTTATCGTATTAGTTTACGGTCAGTGTTGAGGTATATACGGTTTCATAATTATTTATAAATGTATACGTAGACAATTTCATTTAACGGCGGGAACAGATTCTTAGGACATGAATACAATTTTATATAGTACGGTGTAGGGTACTCCAAAAAACGAATACCGCGCATTTGTTTCGACGACGAAACAAATACCACGCAATTATTTTTGAACGACTAAAATTAAAAGCCGATCTTGATCGAACAGCCTCGATAGATGCCGAGATAGGGGAATGGGGGCTTTGGCAGTTTCCGGTCATCGCCAGATTAAGTGACACGTGGCACAACCACATTGGCTTGCGCCATCTCCGGAGAATACGGGAACGAATCGGGATATGGCAGGTGTCGTCATTTTGGCCATGCCGTACGATGGCCGTACAGAAAGCACTTCGGAACCTGTACTTTTGTGTATGACATAATAATCCGATTGGTGCTATACTCTAGTAATATAAGGTTTTGAGAGGGATTTAGGACTTAGAATATTTGGTAGGTAGATCCTGTTGAAATCAATAGATTAGAGGGTATTTTATAAGTCTGAATAGATTAAGTAAAAGCGCAACCACTGTGCCTCCACCTTCTCTCTCTAGCCCCTATACTTGTTGTAGTCACTAAAGGTCAAAGAGAGTGGTGGAGCCATGGCTGCCTTAGCTACACATGCAAAACTGAAGAGTGACATAAGTCACTTTTAACAAAAAGATTGAGTCCGACAGAACTTGAACCTTCTACCAACAGAGCAAGGCGTAGCCATCAGCTCTAACCGATCTTTCATAGAAATTTGTTAGAGTTTATAAGGTTTGTTATTTATCTAAACATTGTTAAGGAACCTTAATCCGGTTAACGAAATTAGAGATAACAAGCATAGAGACTCGTTGTAATATAGTGCAAACAAAAACCCTCACGAAACAAATGTACCGAACATTTGTTTTAATGGCTAATATTAAAAGTCGGTTTAGATCTGACGGACCACATCATCGCCGAGACCTTGGAATGGCCGCTATGGCAATTTTCGTGCTTGACATGACTTGGCGCCACGTGGCAGGATAGAATTAGAAAGCGAAAATCGCGTGGAGCATGGGAACAAGTCTCGAAGAGACACATGTCTACTCCATGGCCGTTTTGTACAAAGGCCGTACTGAAAGGACATCGCCCATAATACCTTTTTGTATTGTAGAATTCTCAGATTGGTATGTACATCAGTAGATATGGGTTGTGAGAGGGGTTTAAAACTTAGAGGATTGAGGAGGTAGCCGCCTCTCTCCTAAAGAGCTTGTATAAATATTGGCATATTTGCCACTTGATAATTAATTGCGGGGTTGGGAGTTTTCAATGATTCTTCTTGCTTTGAACTAACTAGAGTCTAGAGTGCATAGGGTTGCAGTCAGCTTGTCTATTTGCCTTTTTGGGTAGCAGCGGTCCTAGTTGAAGAAGGGTTTGTCAAAAACTTTCTAGAGGCTTTCTGAATTCAATAGTCTAATGGGGGATACACAATTGCAGGTTGTGGGCCCTCCATGTAGGGTGCCCATCTTCAATGGATATGGGTTCATTTATTGGGAAGCCATGATGGTAGGGGCTTTGTGTGAAAAACGATACAAAGGTATTGTCAGTGGACTAGTGAAACGTCCATCTCACGGAATCCCACCAAGGTTTAGTAGAGTGAGGTTTTCTGCAGCATCACCTGCCCCAATGGAGGAGGCAGACCACGGGGACAGCTGTGTGTCCGAAAAGGGGAAAGGGAAGGAGACACATCTCACTCCTATCGCCACGGCACCCGGAGCGGGGGCCGTGAAGACCGAGGAAATTGATATTCAAACGTGGAAATACAAAAACATGGTGGCCAAGCATTTCATTATGAGGCACCTCACTCAAGCTTTGGCAACCTCTCATCTTTATATTCTCAAGGCCGAGGAGTTGTGGGTGACTTGAGTGGAGATCTATAGAGCTGGTACTATTCAAGAGCTCTTGTTGGCCGAGCAAAGGCTAGGGGATTACACTACAAATGGTGAAAAATATTGGATTACTTTAATGACCTCTCTTGTTTGTATAAGGAGATGGAAAGTGCTGGGTGGACACGTACAATGAAGATGAAAGTCAACACTCTCATCATGAAGTTGACTGATGAATATGAGAACATAGTGTACTGAGTGCAGGAAATGGATAACTCTTCTTGGAAGTGGAACACAGTGGTCTGGATGATACTTGTGTAGGAGAGCACTATTGAGATTCGGAGAGGAGGAAAGAGCGTTAAAGCTCTAGCTGCCATAACGGACCGGTGGGGGAAGGTGTCGAGGAAGCCGTATGGCAACTTCAAAAGAGAGAAGGATCAATTTGGAGGACTAAGGCCCCCAAAGGGTATTTTTTATTTCTGCTAAAAGCCAAGACACTTTATAAAGGATTCCACCAAACTGTTGGAGCCGAGGCTCCAAGAGTACCGTGGAGAGGTCTCTTCTGGAGGACAGAAGAAGGCACTTGTGGTCATACAAGTGAGAGGGGAGACCGAGGAGGATGAGGCCTCTGAGGAGGAGGATGGGGACCTCATTCATGACGAGAATTTAGAGAAGAAGGAGATCCCTCGGAAACCGGAGTGTGCTTTTGGAGCGTTGGGAAGCTCCACAAGAAGGATGGATCATCGATTCAGGTGCATCATATATATGTGTCGTGATAGGCACCTCTTTACCAAACTAAGAAAGATCCCTACTGTAGAGATAGTGTATGGGGATGGGAGAGTAGTTACAACAGATCTAGTGGGTTTGGTAGATATGAAAGTCTTAGTGAACGGTAAGACTTCAATACTCACTTTCTCAGATGTACTCTACATTCCTCAGCTCAGTAAAAATCTTGTCTCTATCGCTATGTTAGATGATAAGGAGTTTGATACCTTCACTAGAAAGGGAGTCTTCAGAGCGAAGTATGGGGATGAAGTTTACTTCACAGCAGATAAGGGTAGCCAATGAATGTTTAGGCTTAACCTGAGTAATAAAAAAAATAATGCTTATTATGTTGGTTTCCCAAACTTGATGATGTGGCATAAGAGGTTGGGGCATGTGCATTTTGATAAGTTGAGGGAAATGAAAAAGCTTGGTGTAGTAGACGGCATTCAATTTGAGGATAATGAAATGATGGATGATTGTAGTGGCTCTGCCTAAGGTAAGGCTCACAGACTACCATTCCCCAAAACTACCATATATAGAGGTGAGAAAGTACTAGATTTGGTCCACACAGATATGTGGGGACCGGCAAAAGTACCTTCAATCAGAGGGAAGAGGTTTATATTGACAACTATTGATGACTCGTCTAGATACTCTAGAGTCAACTTTCTAAAAATAAAGTCAGAATCATCATCTTAGTTCAAAGAATATAAAGCCTGGAGTGAGAAGTTGCACGGAAGCCCCATTAAGAGAATAAGAAGTGATAATAGGGGGAAATATACCTCTAACCAATTTGATGAATACTTGAGGGATGAGGGATTTCAACATCAAAAAACTTTACCGAAAAATCTAGGACAAAATGGGGTAGCTAAGAGGCTAAACAGGACTCTAGGAGATATTGTATGGAGTATGTTAGCCGAAAAGAAGATAGGAAAAAGGTTTTGGGCAGAAGCCATGAACTGTGCTTACTACATAAAGAAAAGAGTCGCCGTAAAAGGAATGACACTTTATGATACATGGGTTGGAAGGAAACCAAATATTTCTCTCCTTAAAGTATTCGGCAGTCACGTTAACAACCTTGACACACATAAGAAAAACTGGAAACTAGATGCTAAAGGGAAATTGAGGAATTTTGTGGGATATGATGAAGATGTTAAGGGATAAAGAGTGTATGACTTAGCTCAATAAAATATCATTATGGTAAAGCACCTAGTTGTCATAGAATTGGGGAAGTCATTTGATCCCTTCAAATATACCAAGAAGAAAAGAATTAGTTTTGAGTCTGAGAGTGAGGAGGACTCGGATCTTCCCGGAGAGGATATGAGGGAAAACGTGTTTGCAGATTCAGGGGAGATCTGAGATAGGAGAGATAAACCAGAATCTCCTCATATTCTTATACAATTTGAGGAGACAGAGGAGGAAGAGCTAGAATCGGCTTCCATAGATAGGGGAGCCGATGAGATAGTGAAGTGGAACCCAAGAATTCCCTCCATTCAAGCTTTGGACTTTGAGGGAGGACGAAGAAGTAGCAAAATACTACAAGAAAAAGAGGATGCTCACAAGGTAACTAAGTTATCTCATCCTGATGTGCCTAAGTCAAACTCAAAGGCAATGAACAGTCCGGAGAAAGACTGATGGGTTAGAGCCATAAATAATGAGATGGCCTCCATTATGGAAGCAAATACTTGGGAGCTGTTGGACTATCCTTGGGACAGAAAACCGATTGGGTGCAAAGGGGTGTTTAAACTAAAACCGAACCCAGATAATACCATTGAGAGATATAAGGCTCGGTTGGTAGCAAAGGGGTTCACAAAAAATGAGGGGATAGATTATGATGAGACTTTTGCTCCGATGGTTCGGTTCCCATCAGTAAGAATTCTCGTCAGTCTAGCGGTAGCGGAAGACATAGAAATACACCAGATGGATATTAAGACCGCCTTCCTCAATGGTGAGCTAGAGAATTTTTTTTTCATGCGGCAACTTGAGGGGTTTTTAGAGGAAGGAGAGGAAAGCAAAGTCTGCTGACTCATAAAGTCCTTATATGGACTAAAGCAGGCTCCCATACAATAGAATAAGAAACTAGATGAGTTTTTTCACCAGTATGGGATACATCCAGATCAGTTTGACCATTCTATTCATATGTTTGAAGATGAGAATGGTGTTATTTTCATTCCTATTTATGTGGATGATTTGCTAGTGTTAACTAAGTTTATGGAAAAGATCAATTAGTTAAAATAAGATCTTAGAAGCAGATTTGACATGAAGGATTTAGGGGAGGCAAAATATATTATGGGAATTCAAATGGAAAGAGATAAAGGGAAAAGGATTATTAGACTTACTCAAAAAAAGGCTATAGGGAATATGCTTTAGAAATTCCAGATGGAAAAGGCAAACAGTTGTACCACTCCCATGGACTTGAAGAAAGTAAGTGATGGGAGTGTAGAGGAGGAGTGATAATCTTAGATGACCACATGAGTCTAGAAGAGAGACAGTTTATGAAGTCTATTCCTTACAAGCAGGTTGTAGGAAGCTTAATCTATTTTATGAATTGTACTAGGCCGAACATAACGACAGCAGTTGGAGTCCTCACTAGGAGTCTTAATGATCATAGGAAAAGAGATAAGGAGGCAGCCAAGTGAATCATAAGATATATGGTGGGATTAAGGGATTTATGGTAGCATTTAGGAGGTGAGCACACTGACATAACTACTTCGAGTAATGCCAATTATGGGGATGCACTTATGAGAAGATGCACTTCTACGTATGTGTTCTATGTGGGAGAAGGTGCTTGTTGTTGGAGTACGAAGCAACAAAAGGTGTTTGCTCAGTCCAATATGGAGGCTGAGTAGATGGCCTCTTGTTCTGCTGTGAAAAAATTGATGTGGGTCAAATCTTTGTTACAAGAACAGGGGTATATGAACGAGGGAGTGCATTACGTGTTTTTTGATAATCAAGCTGCCATTGCATTTGCAGCCAATCTAAAACATCACTTTAAGGCTAAACATATGGACATAAGATTGAGTTTTGTGAGGGAAAAGGTTGAAATTTTTTTTGCAAATCTTGTGTAAAGGGCTGAAAGGGGAAATGGTAACTGATATGATGACCAAACGTGTGCCATCTCCCAAGTTAAAATATTGTAGAGAAAAATGTGGATTAAAAGAGAAACCGAAATTAGACTTGAAAATAAGGGGAGTGTTGAAATCAATAGATTTAGAGGGTATTTTCTAGGTCTGAATAGATTAAGTAAAAGCGCAACCACTCTGCCTCCACCTTCTCTCTCTAACCCCCATACCTGTTGTAGTCACTTAAGGTGAGAAAGAGTGGTGGAGCCATGGTTACCTTAGCTACACAAGCAGGACTGTAGAGTGATATAAGTCACTCTTAACAAAAAGGTTTAGTAGGGCAGGACTCGAACCTTCAGAGCGAGGCTTAGCCGTCAGCTCTAACCGGTTTGTCGTAGAAGTTTGTTAGAGTATATAAGGTTCGTTTTTAATTTAACCATTATTAAGGAAACTTAATCAGGTTAACGAAATTAGAGATAATAAGCTTATAAACTCATTGTAATATAGTGCAAAACAAAACCCGCACCAAACAAATGTACTGAACATTTGTTTTAACAGCTAATATTAAAAGCCGGTTTAGATCCGACGGCACGCATCATCGCCGAGACCCCAAAATGGTCGCTTTGGCGGTTTTCGGGCGTGACATGACCTGGCGCCACGTGGCACGATAGAATTAGTAAGCGCGAATCCCGGGGAGCATTTGAACAAGTCTGGAGGACTCAAACGTCTACTCCATTGCCTTGTCGTATACAGGGCGTTCAGAAAGGACATCGGCTGTAGTACCATTATTTACTCTAGAATTTTCAGATTGTTATGTATATTAGTAGATAGGGGTTGTGAGAGGGGTTTCGGACTTAGAGGATTGAGGAGGTAGGCGCCTCTCTCCCAAAGAGCTTGTATAAATATTGGAATATTTGCTACTTCATAATTAATCGCCTGGTTTTGCGTTTTCAGTGATTCTTCTTGTTGCGAATTCATGGGAGTCTAGAGTGCACAACGGTGCAATAAGATTGTCTATTTGCCTGCTTGGGTAGCAACGATCCTAGTTGAAGAAGGGTTAGTCAAAAAATATCTAGAGGCTTCCTGAATTTTGTAGTCTTATGGGGAACACATAATTGCAGACCCCTCTCTCCCAAAAGTCCCAAAAGGTCAACTTTGACCCTTCATAACTTACTGTTAGGGGAGCAAATTGAGAGATTATTTTTGCTATCGACTGAGGGGAGTCTACTGTTCACAAGGATGAAGGTGGTTAGAGTTTTTGTCTACCATTGTGGAAGTGATTCTTGTCAAAACACAAAGGGATAAGGGTTATCCCGATGGCTTTGTGTGAGCTGCCCATTATAAAAACCTATGGAGGTTGCAGATTTGCAGGTTATGGGCTTACCCTCTAGGGTGCCCATCTTTAATGGAAATGGCTTCATATATTAGGAGAGTTTGATGTCAGGAGCTCAATGTGAGAAAAGGTTTTGGGGATTAGTGGGTCAACGGGTGAGGCGTCCTTTCGGTCTTGGGATCCCTCCAGGGTTTACATGAAGCAGATTCACCAGAGATGCAAATCCATCTACAACGGTGGAGACAAAAGAAGGGTAGGCGGTGGACAAAGGAAAGGAGAAAGAGACGATCACACCGATAGCAACCGGTTCAGCATTCATGTCACCTATTTTGAGGAAGCAGATGAATGATATTCATACCTGGAACTATAACAATATGGCGGCAAAGCACTTCATCCTCCGCCATCTCAGTGAAGGGCTTGCATCTCCTCACTTCCACGTAGAGAGCACATCCGATCTTTGGGTGGCTGTCATAGAGAGGTACCGAAATGGTATGATTCACCAACAAAAGTTGGCTGATCAGAAAATTAATGCTCATATTTTTTGGATGACTTTGTGGATTTGGCTATAACTTTGGGAAATTTCAGGGTGTAGGATTTACTACATATTGGCATAGTTTAAAGTGATTCTATTTATTGTGGAGTAATCTGTGTTGTCAAAAACACAACTGTTTAAGAGGTAGTCTGTGGTGCTTTCGAGAGTGATCCATGGCTGAAATAGGCTAAAGACAACAGTTATGGGCCCATGCCCATGGCTACCTATATTTGATGGATCTAAATATCACTACTGGAAGTGTGTGCTCGAGAGCTACCTCGAGATGATGGAGCTAATGGATGTGGTGGATAGTACTTTGGCCGAAACATCAAATGGATGGAAAAAGAAAAATCATGAGTGTCTAAGGGTTATCAAGAACTCCTTGATTGAGAAACAGGTAATGTTACACCTAAGTTTTAAAAGTGCAGCTGAATTATGAAAGTGCTTAGAATGTACGTATGCAAAGACTAATGTGTATCATTGGCTTAGTAGTGTTACCAAAATAGTTGAATACAAGTATGTAGGAGGTAGTTTGGAGAAAAACTGTATTGACCTACAAGTATTTTTTGTAGAAAATGATTTGGTAGGAGGAAACTTCACAAATGCTTAACAAGCTCTCTTGTTAACGAGAAGACTACCTAAAGAATATATAAGTGCATTAGATATATTGAATTTAATTGATAAAAAGGATTGGAGCTTAAATTTAGTAAGAAGATTTTTTCTAGATGAAGACTCTGATAGAAAGTGTTGTCCATAGCCTATTTCAACCATTGATTACTCACAAAAGACACCCACAGACTACCCCAAAACAATTGTGTTTCAAATAGCACAGATTACTCCACAATACACAAAATAACCTCAAATTGCTTAAATATGCATCATACCATAGACACTGTAAACTCCTAAAGTTACAGCCAAATCCACTAAGGAATCTAGAAGATATAAACTCCGGAGTTTCCCAAAAACAGCTGACAACTTCTCAAACTATCTAGGTAGACTTATCACAAAATTCTATAGAGATAACAAAACACAGTGAAACTACACAGACTTATATTTTCTAGATCATAGATTATCTTCACAAAGTTTCAGATCAAAACATAAATTTGAGTGATCACAACAAGTGGTCAAAGTTGCAAAAAAACAGTTTGCAATTATTTTCATAAAAATGACCATGATGATCAAAATAAACTAAGTCCTATTTTTTATACTCATTGTAATCTACTGAGTATTATACAATAATTTAATAATTACACGTTAACTAAGTATTGAACTCGAATAACGACATTGTACGCCAACGATACATATACTATACGAGAAGTACGCCCGAACCCTAATTATAACTTCTATCCTATTTTAATATTCTAACACTAAAAATTAATTGACTACGTACAAATTTATGTTGCTTCAAATATTTAAAAATAGGTACCGTACATAAATTGTGCCACTTGCTTGGTCAGCATTTTGGTTAATCCGTCCAAATGACTGTACTTGCAGAAACTGAAATCTCTTGGTAGCAAGTCGGTCGCGCAAAGCGACGCGACTTGCTTAGTCAAATGTGCTCCCCTCAGATTTTCTTTGCCGTTGATGTTCGTGGGATTGACCGATTACATTAGCTTCCGTGCAGCAGTCTTCCGGAATATACGGATCGCCATAAGATGTGATATGTATCTTTGCGAAGGACGACACGCGTCCATCAACATTTTCTTAATGTGGTCCCACTTTGTATCGCGTTCGTTAACTCCATTCGTATCCGTCGTTAATTCATGTATCATAGAATTTTGTCGTGTGTCATTGTTTCGGATTCCGTACTGAATCGTTCTCGTACGGATACATTTGATCCGCGCCGCGTGTCCCATGAAGTACATTACACTCTTTTGTACCTGTGTTAATGTCACACTATTAGAGGTTAGTAGTGAAGTGTTTAACTTAAAAATATTCTAAGTACCAATCCCTCTCTCACTGACCTATTTGTTGAGTACTAAAGCTTTCAAATCAAAACACCCCCCTAAAGCTTTAGACCCAGTACTTTACTCAGTCTACACAATGGTCTATTGTAACTTAGGTACATACTGAAGTAAGGACTTAGAAATATTCTAAGTTCGGAAATTCCCTCTTACAACCTCCACTACTAAACATCCAAAACTTTACACAAAAACCAACACTCCTCCTAAGTTTTGGATGTTTTAAAGCCAAGCCAGTCTATCATTGTAAATCTAATATTTTGCAAACCCTTAATCAATGACTCTATTTCTGGCTTGTTTAAATGTAAGTTTTTTTTGTTTTTCCATAGACCCTAAAAATAAAATGGCTTTTCCGATCGATGGTGTGGTCGCCCTTTGAGCTGCTTCTTCTCCAATTGGTCTTCGTTAATCTGTATCTTCTTCTTGTTTTCTTACTATATTCTGATCTCCTCATAGACTTTGTACCTTTTCCATGAGTTGCCTCCCCATTACCTCTATAAAGTGTGGTTTTTCTCACTAATTTTTGGTCTTTTTCTGTAGATCTTCGACTCCCGTTAAGTGCATGCATCGTGAATAATTTCATTCTGATCCCCTTTTCATTTAGCTGTTCTTTCCTCCTCCTAACATTCTTTCTTATTTTCTACATTTCTCCAATTTTATGACCTTTTCGGCTCTCATAAACTTTCTTTCTGAACCTCATTTTTCTAAACAAACTCTACCGATCCTTTGCTCAATTCATTATTTTTTAAACCCACATTATTTTTCATCTCATATGTTAATTCCCCATCTTGTGTGAATTCACTATTTTCTATCTCATCATCTTCCTCCCTTACTCTAATTTTTCTGTCATCTTCTTTTTGCCCTTCTCTAACTTTTGCTTTCAGTTCAGTTTTCTCCATATCTAAAAAATATTTTGCATTCAATTTTAAGTGTATTTCACTTCCTTTTACTCCCCTTTCTTCAAGAGTTTCATCCCCTTGTAAGACATATTCACAAAGCAATTTATCACAAGAAAGACTCACAAATACCGATTCTTTTTCACTCTCTTCTTTCTCCACACTATATTCGGTGACCACACTATTTTCAGTTCCTACCACTTCCACTTTCCAGTGCCCTTTCTTTCCTTCAACTCCTCCTGTTTTAGTAACCCGTTTCTTTGTGTCACTCAACAATCTGTCATTGGAAACATTGACACTAACCGAATTCTTTTATGTTACCTCTTTCTCCACTCCTTTTTCGGTGATAACAGATTTCCCTATCTATCCTCTTTCACCATATTCCAAAAAACATAAATAGTTGGTAAGTGAATGAATTCCTTGACGGAAGGTGTAAGCCTTTTGTCACCGGTCGTATCTTGTCCCTCTTTCACAAAAGCATTTTTTTCACTCATTGTTGAGGGTCGAACTCGGTTGTTGTCCCATCCCTCTATGAATTTTATTGTATTACATGCACTTTTATATGATGGACATACCTTGAAGGTATGTCCTAAATCATTACAGTAAAAACAATTTTTAGGTCCATTTTCGGACATACTATTACCTCTAATTTTCCAAAACTGTGACTTAGAGACCTCCATATTCATATTAAAAATATTTTTACTATCTTCTTCATCTAACACTAATTTTCCGAAACTGTGACTTAGAGACCTCCATATTCCTTTTAAAAATATTTTTACTATCTTCTTCATCTAACACTACGCGGATTGCATGACTTATGTTCCAATCATTTTTATCAATTTGAGGGAGTCTATTTGATGCATTTCTATAGTCACTAGGTAAGCCTCTCATTAATAAGAAAACTTGTTGTGCATTTGTAAAGCTTCCTCCTGCTAAATCATTTTCTGCAAACAATATTTCTATACCAGTAGAATACTCCACCATGCTTCTACCTACATACTTATATCCAAAAAGTTTAGTAGCGCTACTAAACCAATGATACAAAGAAGTCTCTAAATACCTACATTCTAGACATTTCTATAGTTCAACTCACTTTTCAACTTAAGGTATGTCATAACGGGTTTCTATGTCAAGGAGTTCTTGATAACCCTTAGACACTGACGGTTCTTCTTTTCCCATTCACTTGATGTTTCGGCCAAGGTCCCATCCACCACATCCATTAGCTCCATCATCTCGAAGTAGCTCTCAAGCACACACTTCCAAAACTAATAGTTAGATCCATCAAATATGGGTAGCCATGGTCGTGGGCTTATAACCTGTTGTCCATAGCCTATTTCAGCCATGGATTACTCACAAAAGACACCTACAGACTACCCCAAAACAACTGTGTTTTAGATAGCACAGATTACTCCACAATACACAAAATCACCTCAAACTACACCAATATGCAGTATACCATAGACATTGTAAACTCCCAATGTATAACGAAATCCACGATGGTTTCAAGAAGATGTAAGCTACCGAGTTTCCTAAAAGCAGCTGGCAACATCTCAAACTAACCAGGTAGACTTCTCATAGAATTTTACAGAAATAATACAACAGACTGAAACTACACACACATCTAATTTCTACATCATAAAATATCTTCACAAATTTTCACATAAAAACATCAATTTGAGTGATCACACTAACAGGTCAAAGTTTGAAAAAAACAGTCTGCAAATACTTTGATAAAAATGACTTTGATGATCAAAATAAACTAAGTCTTATATTTTGTACTCATTCTAATCTACTGAGTTATCTACACTAATCAACTAACTACACGTTAACTAAGTATTGTACTCGAATAACGACATTGCATGTCAACGGTACATCTAAATGCCAGAAGTTCGTCCGAACCCTAATTATAACTTCTATCATATTTTAATATTGTAACACTAAAAATTAATTCACTACGTAAAAATTTATGTTGCTTCAGATATTTACAAATAGGTACCGTACATACATTGTGCCACTTGCTTAGTCACCATTTGGTGAATTCGTCCAAATGACTATATCTGCAGAAATTGAAATCTACTGGTAGCAAGCCGGTCGCGCAAAGCTACGTGACTTGCTTAGTCAACTGTGGTCCCATGAGATTTTCTCCGCCGTCGATGTTTGCGGGATCGACCGATTATATTAGCGTCCGTGCATGAGTCTTCCGGAATATACATATTGCCATAAGATGTGATATATATCTTCGCGATGGATGACACGCATCCAACAACATTGTTTTAATGTGGTCCCACTTCGAATCGCGTCCGTTGACTCGATTTGTATTCGTCGTTCATTCGTTTATCCTAAAATTTTGTCGTGTGTCATTGTTTCGGATTCCGTACTGAATCGTTCTCGTACATATAGATTTGATCCGCGCCGCGTGTCCCATAAAGTACATTATACTTTTTTTGTACCAAAGTTACAGTTACACTATTAAAGGTCAGTACAGAAGTGTTTATACTCAAAAATATTCTAAGTACCAATCCCTCTCTCACTGACCTATTTACTGAGTACTAAAGATTTCAAATCACAACATAAAGGTCTTATCAAGTGAGAGAAATATGAAGGAATGTGAGTCTCAGTTTTAGAAAATTATGAGTAATAGTGAGTTCAAAGATAAACCTAAGAATCGTGTTTACTATAATGATTTAGGACTAACGTTCAGGGTATGTCTATTCTATTAAAGTGCATGCGTTACAACAAATTTAAGAAATGGATGGTACAACAACCTGGTTCGACCCCCAACAAGAAGAGAATCAAGTGGTTTCATGAGTGAGAGACAAGACTCGACCGATGACAAAAGGCATACAACTTTTGTTGACGAATTTATTTACTTACTGACCTTTTATGATATTCGAAACGAGGAGAAAGAGGTGACAAAAAAGGATTCGGGTACTGTCAATATTTCTTATGATAGATTGGTGAGTGACACAAAGTTAGTAAAAGACGAGGTAACTAAAGGACGAGGAGAAGTAGAAGGGATTGGTAAAATTATTGACACCAAAGATCGTGTGGAGAGAGAAAAGAGTGAAAATGACTCAGTTTTTGTGACTCTTTTTTGTGATAGATTGGAGTGTGAAAATGACTCAAATGGAGAGAGGATTCTTGAAGATGAAACTCTGAGACCTCCATAAGTCCTCAGAGTAGACAGCTTCCAAGAAGCCTCTAGGATAATCCTGACCCCTTTGTGTTCCAGCAAAAATAACTGCCACCCTGGCAGACAAAAACCCTGACCACCTCCACCCCTGTAAAGGCAAGACTCCCCTGAGTCGGGTAGCAAAAAGAATCTCTGAATTTGCTCCCCTGAGCAGTAAGTTATGGAGGGTCAAAGTTGACCTTTTGTACAGAAGCTCTCTAGGAGAGGGGGTCCTATCTTCTAATTTTTCTAAGTCCTATCTCTCTCACAGACTCTATCTACTGATGTACGGAACCAATCAGAATTGAGTTCCGTACGCAAAAGTACAGCTGCCGGTGTACTTTATGTACGGACATTGTACGACATGGCCAAAATGTCGACACATGTCAAATCCGGATTCGGTGCCATAATCTCCGGAGATTCCACAATCCAACGGAATTTCGCCACGCGTCATCCGATGTGGCGATGGCCACAAACCGCCGAAATCTTCCTCCGCGATCTCGGCGCTAATCCCGGCCGTCCGATTAAATTCGGCTTTAATCGTAGCCGTAATAAATACATGCGCGGTATTTGTTTCATTTACGAAACAAATGCGCGGTACTGATTTGTGTCCGTACCGTAAGTCGTACATTTATATATTACTGGATCTATGTATCCCGTAATTCATTTCAGTTAAATGGTTTATCGCACGTATACATATTTAAATAAATATTAAACTATATGCTATGTAACACTACCGCTAGACTTAACGGCTAAGGCTACCGGCTATATCCTGTCTGCCGGCCGGTAGGTACAAGGATCAAATCCTGCCGCCGGCACATATCTTTTAATTAAATAAATAAACCCTAATATAAAATTCCCGTAAACCTCAGGATAGCCAAGGTAGCCATGGCTCTAGCTTCCTCTCCATTTTCTCAGTGACTGCGACAAGTTTGAGAGTTGGAGAGAGAAGTTAGAGATAGACTGCCTCGACTTCTATATTTCTTTTCAGACCTAGAAAATACTAATAAAACCATTAGTTTCTACACTCCCATTATTTTCTAGTCAATCTTTAATTTCAGACCACACTTCTCCCTGCAAAAAATTAGCTTAGGGGAAGGCACAGGTTTGGTCATCATATCTGCTACCATCTCACTATCTGGTCTGTACTCTAAACTGATTATTTTGTTTTCTACTTTCTCTCTAACAAAGCTAAGTCTGATGTCCATGTGTTTGGCTTTAAAATGGTGTTTAGGATTGGCAGAAATAGCGATTGCTGCCTGATTATCACAAAATATTTTCTGCACACCACTCTTAAGGTGACCAAGCTCACCAAGCAAAGACTTGACCCACATCAATTCTTTTACAGCAGAGCAAGAGGCCATATACTCAGCCTCCATGGTGGACTGAGCAATAACCTTTTGCTGTTTGCTACTCCAACAGCAAGCCCTATCACCCACATATAATACATATCCACAAGTGCATCTCCTCATCGGAGCATCACCATAACTAGCATCACTCCAAGTAGTGATGTCAATATTCCCCCAACCCAAATGCAACCATAGATCCCTAGTTCCTATCAAGTATCTAAGAACTCTTTTAGCTGCCTCCCAATCCTTCTTAGTGGGAGCATTTAGACTTCTACTCAGCACTCCTACAGCTGCAGCTAAATCCGGTCGGGTACAATTCATAAAATAGATTAGACTTCCCACTACTTGCCTGTAAGGAATAGTCTGCATGAACTTCTGTTCTTCAGGAGATAATTCCTCGTCTAAGACTATGACTCCTTTTTCCTCACTCCCCTCACTTCCCTTCTTCAACTCCATTGGAGTTGTACAACTATTAGCTTTATCCATTTGAAATTTTTCAAGCATGTTCTCTATTGCTTCCTTTTGAGTCAATCTTATAATTTTCCTTTTTCGGTCTCTCTCTACTTGAATTCCCAAAATATATTTTGCTTCCCCCATATCCTTCATTTCAAATCTCCCCTTAAGATCGGTTTTCAGTTTATTAATTTTTTCCATTGATTTACTTAAAACAAGCAAATCATCAACATAAATTGCAATAAATATAAAACCTTCCTCATCTTCGAAAATATAGATTGAGTGATCTGAGCTTATCCGAATATATCCTAGACCGGTAAGAAACTCATCAAGCTTCTTATTCCACTGTCGAGGCGCCTGTTTCAAACCATAAAGAGATTTAATCAGCCGGCATACCTTACTCTCCTCTCCTTCTTCCACAAACCCTTCGGGTTGTCGCATCAAGATCTCCTCTTCCAATTCTCCATGCAAAAAGGCTGTTTTGATGTCCATCTGGTGCACTTCCATGTCTTCCGCCGCTGCTAAACTGAGAAGTATGCGGACGGAGGGAAATCTGACCACCGGGGCAAAGGTTTCCTCGTAGTCAATTCCTTCCTTTTGTGTAAATCCCTTTGCCACTAATCTGGCCTTGTAGCGCTCGATTGTGTTATCTGGGTTCAGTTTTAGTTTGAAAACCCACTTACAACCGATAGGTTTTCGGTTAGGTGGACAGTCCACCAGCTCCCAAGTATCCGTTGCCATGATTGAAGCCATCTCCTCATTGATGGCTGCCTTCCACCGGTTTCTTTCTGGACAAGTCATCGCCTCTCCATAAGTTTGAGGTTCATCTTGATGAGATAGTTTAGTTACCTTGTTATTAACCTGTTTTTCTTGCAGTCTTTTGCTACTTCTCCTCCCCCCCTCAAAATCTGAGGCCGGAATAGATGGTTCTCGTGGATTCTTTCGAACAAACTCGGCTTCTCCCCTATCCCTTGATTCCGAATCAAATTCCACCACGTCTTCCGCTTCGAGTAGAGTTGTCACTGGAGTTTCCACAGCTGAGTCCTTTTCGATCTGATTTGTTCCTGCAAGAATGTCATCTTCTCTAAAACCTGGATAGTTAGGAAGCTCAAAGTCATCAGAATTTTCTGACTCAAATCTGATTTTTACTGACTTTGTATATTTGAAGGGATCCACAGACTTTCCTTCATCCATAACTACTAGATGCTTTACTAAGATTATATCTTCCCTTTTTAGATCATAAACTCTATATCCTTTAACATCTTCATCATATCCTAATAAGTATCCCGGTTTTCCTTTAGGATCTAGCTTCCAATTAGACCGATCTGTATCTAGACTGAATACTTGACTGCCGAAAACCTTTAAGTGAGATATGTCTGGTTTCCGGCCTGTCCATCTCTCATAAGGTGTTTGATCTTTTATAGCTGAAGTAAGAACTCTATTCTTGAGGTAATTAGCACAGTTCATTGCTTCTGCCCAAAACCTTTTCCCTATCTTTTTATCTGACAACATACTTCTAGCACTATCACTTAGTGTTCTATTTAACCTTTCAGCTACCCCATTCTGTTCAGGATTTTTTGGAACTGTCTTTCGGTGTTGAACCCCATCTTCCCTCAGAAAATCCTCAAACTGGTTAAAAGTATACTCTCCACCATTGTCACTCCTTACTCTCTTGATTGGAGTTTCATGGAGTTTTTCCCTCCATGCTTTATATTGTCTAAAACAATCCTTAACTTTGGACTTGTTTTTCAAAAAATATACCCGGGAATACTGAGACCAATCATCAGTTATAGTCATCATAAATCTCTTCCCCCCCGGTGAGGGCACTTTAGTCGGTCCCCAAATATCTGTGTGTACTAGATCTAGAATTTTTTCTCCCTTATAGGTGGCTGACTTAGGAAAGGGTAATCTGTGTGCTTTACCTTGAGCACATCCACTACAATCACTTATATCATCACTCTCACTGAACTGAATCCCTTCCACCACTCCCATCTTTTTCATCTCTCTTAACTTATCTAGATTCACATGCCCAAGCCTCTTATGCCACATCATAATATCATGAACACCATCATAATAAAGTTTCTTCTTTTCATTACTTAAGATCAGCCTAAACATCCCATGGCTACCTTTTTCAGCAATGAAATAGAAATCATCCTCAAAACTAGCAGTAAAGACTCCTTCCCTAGTGCTAGTAAAAAAACCCTTATCATCTAATACTGATGTAGAGATAAGATTTTTGTTCAACTCCGGAATAAACAATACATCGGAGAATGTTAATATGGATGTCTTTCCTTCTACTAACACTTTTAGATCTACCGATCCTACAAGAGTAGTGGTGACTATCCTCCCATCCCCGTACTCTATCTCTACGGTGGGAATATTTCTTATCTTAGTGAACAGGTGTCTATCCTTACACATGTGCATGGAGGCACCTGAATCTACAATCCAGCCTGCTTCACCTTTCAATCCACCGTAGGCACATTTCTGCCTTCGTGGAATTTCGACCTCATTTTTCGCCTCCAACTCCTCATCCAAAAGGAGCTCATTTGTATTCTCTTGAACGAGAATCATCCCTACCACTGAGTTCCATATCCACCTTGAGTCAGGCAAGTCCTGCACACGGTAAACTATGTTCACGAACTCATCAGGTAACTTCATCAGTAAACAGTTAACCTTTTCTTTTTCACTAAAATCTTTTCCCGAACTTTGTAGCTCCATGAAGAGTGTAGCAAGCTCATTGCAAAAATCCAACATATTTCCCCCTTTGTATACATACTCCTTAACTTTCTGATCAGCCAACTGTTGTTGTTGAATCGTACCACTTCGGTACATCTCTATGAGAGCCATCCAAAGATCGGATGCTCTTTCTACCTGCAAATGAGGACATGCAAGTCCTTGAGTGAGATGGCGTAGGATGAAGTGCTTTGCCGCCATATTGTTGAAGTCCCAGGTTTCAGTATCATTCTCCTCATTCCTCGGAATAGGTGACATGAATGTGGAACCAGTTGCTATTGGTGTGGTCGTCTCCTTCTCCTTTCCTTTGTCCACCACCTCTCCTTCTTTTGTTTCCTCCGTTGAAGGTGGGTCCTCTTTCCTGGTGAATCTAGTTCCTCCAAACCGTGGAGGAATTCTAAGACTTGATGGATGCCCCAACCGTCCACTCACTATCCCCCAAAACCTTTTTTCGCATAAAGCTCCTATCATCATTTTTTCCCAGTATATGAAGCCAGTTCTATTAAAGATTGGTACCCTAGAGGGTGGGCCCATAACCTGAAACTCTGAGACCTCTATAAGTCCTCAGAGTAGACAGCTTCCAAGAAGCCTCTAGGATAATCCTGACCCCTTTGTGTTCTAGCAATAATAACTGCCACCCTGGCAGACAAAATCCCTGACCAACTCCACCTCGTAAAGGCAAGACTCCCCTGAGTCGGGTAGCAAAAAGAATCTCTGAATTTGCTCCCCTGAGCAGTAAGTTATGGAGGGTCAAAGTTGACCTTTTGTACAAAAGCTCTCTGGGAGAGGGGGTCCTATCTTCTAATTTTTCTAAGTCCTATCTCTCTCACAGACTCTATCTACCGTAGGCACCAATCCACCAATCCACCAATCCAGCCTGCTTCACCTTTCAATCCACCGTAGGCACATTTCTGCCTTCGTGGAATTTCGACCTCATTTTTCGCCTCCAACTCCTCATCCAAAAGGAGCTCATTTGTATTCTCTTGAACGAGAATCATCCCTACCACTGAGTTCCATATCCACCTTGAGTCAGGCAAGTCCTGCACACGGTAAACTATGTTCACGAACTCATCAGGTAACTTCATCAGTAAACAGTTAACCTTTTCTTTTTCACTAAAATCTTTTCCCGAACTTTGTAGCTCCATGAAGAGTGTAGCAAGCTCATTGCAAAAATCCAACATATTTCCCCCTTTGTATACATACTCCTTAACTTTCTGATCAGCCAACTGTTGTTGTTGAATCGTACCACTTCGGTACATCTCTATGAGAGCCATCCAAAGATCGGATGCTCTTTCTACCTGCAAATGAGGACATGCAAGTCCTTGAGTGAGATGGCGTAGGATGAAGTGCTTTGCCGCCATATTGTTGAAGTCCCAGGTTTCAGTATCATTCTCCTCATTCCTCGGAATAGGTGACATGAATGTGGAACCAGTTGCTATTGGTGTGGTCGTCTCCTTCTCCTTTCCTTTGTCCACCACCTCTCCTTCTTTTGTTTCCTCCGTTGAAGGTGGGTCCTCTTTCCTGGTGAATCTAGTTCCTCCAAACCGTGGAGGAATTCTAAGACTTGATGGACGCCCCAACCGTCCACTCACTATCCCCCAAAACCTTTTTTCGCATAAAGCTCCTATCATCATTTTTTCCCAGTATATGAAGCCAGTTCTATTAAAGATTGGTACCCTAGAGGGTGGGCCCATAACCTGAAACTCTGAGACCTCTATAAGTCCTCAGAGTAGACAGCTTCCAAGAAGCCTCTAGGATAATCCTGACCCCTTTGTGTTCTAGCAATAATAACTGCCACCCTGGCAGACAAAATCCCTGACCAACTCCACCTCGTAAAGGCAAGACTCCCCTGAGTCGGGTAGCAAAAAGAATCTCTGAATTTGCTCCCCTGAGCAGTAAGTTATGGAGGGTCAAAGTTGACCTTTTGTACAAAAGCTCTCTGGGAGAGGGGGTCCTATCTTCTAATTTTTCTAAGTCCTATCTCTCTCACAGACTCTATCTACTGATGTACGGAACCAATCAGAATTGAGTTCCGTATGCAAAAGTACAGCTGCCGGTGTACTTTATGTACGGACATTGTACGACATGGCCAAAATGTCGACACATGTCAAATCCGGATTCGGTGCCATAATCTCCGGAGATTCCACAATCCAACGGAATTTCGCCACGCGTCATCCGATGTGGCGATGGCCACAAACCGCCGAAATCTTCCTCCGCGATCTCGGCGCTAATCCCGGCCGTCCGATTAAATTCGGCTTTAATCGTAGCCGTAATAAATACATGCGCGGTATTTGTTTCATTTACGAAACAAATGCGCGGTACTGATTTGTGTCCGTACCGTAAGTCGTACATTTATATATTACTGGATCTATGTATCCCGTAATTCATTTCAGTTAAATGGTTTATCGCACGTATACATATTTAAATAAATATCAAACTATATGCTATGTAACACTACCGCTAGACTTAACGGCTAAGGCTACCGGCTATTTCCTGTCTGCCGGCCGGCAGGTTCAAGGATCAAATCCTGCCGCCGGCATATACATTTTAATTAAATATATAAACCCTAATATAAAATTCCCGTAAACCTCAGGATAGCCAAGGTAGCCATGGCTCTAGCTTCCTCTCCATTTTCTCAGTGACTGCGACAAGTTTGAGAGTTGGAGAGAGAAGTTAGAGATAGACTGCCTCGACTTCTATATTTCTTTTCAGACCTAGAAAATACTAATAAAACCATTAGTTTCTACAGAAGAACGGGGAGTTAGAGAAGTAAAATTGGCTGAAGAATATTCTTTTGATATAGAGAACTTCGAACTGAAAACATAACTTAGACAAGGGCAAAGAGAAGATGATGATAGAGAAAATGTTAAATTCACACAAAATGGGGAATTAACATCAGAAGTGGAAAATAGTGTGGATTTAAAAATTAATGAACTCAGTAAAGAACAGATAGAAATTGTTGAGAAATTGGGGCTAAGAAAGGAAATTTATGAGAGTGGAAAATGTCATATAATTGGCAGAAGTTTAAATTCAATAACGAGACCAGAATATCGTAAAAGAACACGATACAGATACCGAAAGACCAACTGTGGAAAAAAACATTTTCAGAAAATGATCAAATTAAAATATCGAGAATGCTTCAAGTGGTTGTGAAAGGAGAAAAAAAAATAATGACACGTGGCATGGAAAAGAGTTATAGAAACAAGCAAAAACAAAAAAATGAACAGGGGAAATGAAGAAGTGTGAATCGCGAAAGGAATTTATTTTTTAATATAAAGTCTAATTCTCAGTTGGCAGGTTGATAGTTGACACGATGGATAGCGGAATAGATGTTGGAGGACAATTGGAGAGCTGCTAAGTGAACCAAGGATTTTTGAAAAAGAAAAGGTCACAAAATAGATGGGGGAGAAGTACAATAGTAAGTGACACTTGGAACTAGAGTAAATGTATAGGGGACAGCTAGATGCATGTGAATGGGTATCTTAGGGGTACACAAAACCAAGTCTTCGGGGGAGTATTGTTGTTGAAGACTTAGTTTTGTACACATAAATTTTACTGTAGCTATAAATACACTACACGATGTACGCAAATTAGAGGAGTACTCAGTCCACGATAATTTATGTGATTTTGTACAGACTAAAATGGAGGATCGCCAATGGGAGGATAAATTGGGATGTATGCAAATGCGGAGAGCAACGCAACTGTGATGACACAACAGCGCAACTACGATGTCAAACTAGCGCAGCATGGCAGCTCGAGCAATGGTGAATCATCGAAAGTAGTGGTGATGATATAAAAGGGGAAATAAGGTGCAATTCTGTGTCCCTCATTTGAACTGCAAAATTCAGCAAGCCTCTAGGTAGTTTTTCACCAACCCACTTTCAAGTAGAACAACTGCTATCGTAGCAGGCAAGTAGACAATATGACTGCACCACTGTGCAGTCTGGACTCCCCTGAGTCCACTGTAGAAATTGATGGTTCTTCTAGTATTTTCTAGGTCTAAAATAATATGCAAAAAAAAAGCCAAGAGAGTCTGCCTCTAACTTCTCTCTCCAACTCCCACACTTCTTGCAGTCATTGAAAGTCAGAGAGGAAGCTAGAGCCATGGCTGCCTATGCTATCATGAGATTTACGGGTAGAAGATTAGTTGATTTACGGTAGTAAATTAGTTGATTTACTAAAAGTAAAGGTGTCGCACATAGGATCTGATCCTAGTATCTACTGGGCGTTTGAGCCGTCGGTACCCGGTAGCTCTATCCATTTAGTCTATAACTAGTGTTAGATTATGAAGTGTTTGATAATTAAATAAACATTTTTTAACGCTGACAAATTCATTTAACGAGAACTATTTACAGGATACACAGGTTCGGTTATGTAAAATGATGGATTAAGGTACGGACAAGAAACAAGTACCACGCATTTGTTTCGATAGCAAAACAAAGCCGCGCAGGTATTTATTACGGCTAAGATTAAATCTGCATTTAATCCGACGGCAAGAATAAATGCCGAGATCGCGGAAGAGGATTTCGGCGGTTTTTTGGTCATCGCCACATCGGATGACGCGTGGGAGAATGACATTAGATCGCGGCATCTCCGGGGATTAATGAAGCGAATCCGGATATATCATGTGTCAATATTTAGGCCATGTCATACAATATCTTTACATAAAGTACACCGGCAGTTGTACTTTTGTGGACGAAAGTGCAATATAATTGCTGCCGTATATCAGTAGATAGAGTTTTAGACAGAGATAGGAATTATAAATATTTGTTAGATAAGACCCTCTCTCCCAGAAAGCTTGTGTATAAAAAGGTCAACTTTGACTCTCCATAACTAACTGCTCAAGGGAGCAAATTCAAAGATTTTTTTTTGCTATCAACTCAGGGGAGTCTTCCCTTCACAAGGGTGGAGGTGGTCAAGGTTTTTGTCTGCAAGGGTGGTAGTTATTCTTGCTGAAACAAAAACGGGTCAGGGTTATCCTAGAGGCTTCTTGCAAGCTGTCCATTATGAGGACCTATGGAGGTCTCAAAGTTGCAGGTTATGGCCCCACCCTCTAGGGTACCCATCTTTAATGGAACTTGCTTCATATAGAGGGAAAGTATGATGACAGAAGCTCTATGCAAGAAAATGTTTTGGGGGATACTGAGTGGACGAGTGGGGAGTTCATCAAGTCTTAGAGTCCCTCCAGGGTTTGGAGGAATCAGATTCACAAGAAAAGCAGATCCATCTTCAACGGAGGAGAAAAAGGAATGGGAGGTGGTGGACAAAAGAACGGAGAAGGAGACGACCACACCAATAACAACTTGTTCGGCATTCATGCCACTTGTTCCGAGGAAGGAAGAGAATGATACTGATACGTGGGACTTCAACAATATGGCGACAAAGCACTCGATTCTCCTCCATCTTACTCAAGGGCTTGCATGTCCTCATTTGGAGGTAGAAAGGGCATCCGATCTTTGGATAACTCTCATAGAGATGTACCGAAGTGGTACGATTCATTAACAACAGTTGGCTGATCAAAAAGTTAAGAAGTATGTATACAAAGGGGGGAAGATGTTGGATTTTTGCAATGAGCTTGCTACAATTTTCATGGAGCTAGAGAGTGCTGGAAAAGAATTTAGTGAAAAGGTAAAGGTTAACTCTTTACTAATGAAGTTACCCGATGAGTTCGAGAACATAGTCAACTGTGTGTAGGACTTGCCGGACTCAAGGTGGATATGGAACTCAGTGGTAGGAATGATTCTTGTTCAAGAGAATACGATTGAGATCCAAAGGGGAGGAAAGAGTGGCCAAGCCTTGGCAACTGGGACCGATTCAAGGAATAAGGATTCCCAAACACCGGTCAAAAATTATGGAGGGGGGAGCAGAAAATCAGAGAGACGAGTTCGGAACAAGGGCTCCTAAGGGTTTATGTCATTTTTGTAAGAAACTAGGGCACTATATGGGGGAGTGCACTAAGCTAACTGAGCTTTGGTTAAAAGAGGGACAGACTGGTGAAACCCAAAAAGGAAAGTAAAAGGCCCTTCTGACACACGTACATGAGGTGGAATCCGAAGACGAGGACGATGAGCTCCTATTGGATGATGAGTTGGAAGCGACAAACGAGGTAGAAATTCCACGAAAGCAGAAATGTGCTTTTGGTGGATTGAAAGATGAAGCAGGTTGGATTGTAGATTCAAGTGCTTCATGCACATGTGTAAGGATAAACACATGTTCACTAAGATAAGAAAGATACCCACCGTAGAGATAGAGTACGGGGTTGAGAGGATAGTCACTACTACTCTTGTAGGATCGGTAGATTTGAAAGTGTTAGTAGAAGGAAAGACATCCATAGTTACATTCTCCGATGTATTGTTTATTCCGGAGCTGAACAAAAACCTCATCTATACGTCTGTATTAGATGATAAGGGTTTTGATTCTACCACTACTAAAGGAGTCTTTACTGCTAGTTTTGAGGAGGAAGTTTATTTTACTGCTGAAAAAGGTAGCTAAGGGATGTTTAAGCTGATTTTAAGCAATGAAAAGAGGAATCTTTATTATGTTGGTGTTCATGATATGATGTTGTGGCATAAGAGGCTTGGTCATATGAATCTAGATAAGTTAAGAGAGATGAAAAAAATGAGAGTAGTGGAAGGAATTCAGTTCGGTGAGAGTGAAAATCTAAGTGATTGTAGTGGGTGTGCTCAAGGTAAAGCACACAGGTTACCCTTCCCAAAAACTTGTTGAAAGTGAAAGCTTTAGTTCTCAGTAGATATGACGAGGAAGTTAAGGGTGAAAGGAGCAGCTGCTGAAGGTGCGATATCGAACTAGCGCAGCGTAGCAGCATAGCAGTACACGCTGCATATTGTATTCATACTGCGCTGCGATGTCGAACTAGCACAGCGTAGCAGCATAGCAGTACATGCAACATATTATATTCATACTTCGCTGCGATGTCGAACTAGCGCAGCGTAGCAGCATAGCAGTACATGCAACATATTGTATTTGTTGTCTTTTGGAAAGCTCTCAGTCTCAGAGCAGCGCAACAGCGCAGCAACTATACAGCAACTATATATCTCCTTCTTTTCCACCATGTAATTCTCCAATTGATTGTTGATTTATAATACATTAACCCATGGTGTCCCTTAAATAACACACCTACCATAGAGTGGCACATCTAAGGGTGCGCCGCAAAAAAACCTCTAACTACCACTTGTCAAATCTGCCACTTTCCTGCAGATTAAGCTAGAACACTCTAAATTTCACTAAGTACTCAAATATTGCAAAACGACAAGCCAAAACGAAAGTACTATCGTACTAAACTAGACGTACAACAATTCTAGGCGCAAAACGAAATGACAAATATTTCGCGAAACAAACATAGTAGTACTTTATGGAAAACGTACGTGAATGTACTATCGATACATTCTAGAAAGTAGAGTTCTTCGCGAGATTGAACCGATTCCCCATGTGTACGATTCTTTCAATGAATCGTAACAGAAAACTTCCTGCTTAAGGATCTAGCCTGTTTGGCCCTTGAAGAAGAAGTCATGTTGTTTAAAACATCATGTGTGATTGCCTATTTCCCACCATGTGAGTAACGGAGCAACAACCTCTTAGCTATGAAGCTTGGTTGATAATGTAGAAATTAATGGATATTTTTAGTATTTTATAGGTCTAAAATTAAAGGTAGAAAAGAAGGCGAGGCACTCTGCTTCTAACTCCTTTCTTTGGCTTCCACACTTGTCGCAGTCATTGAAAGTTGAAGAGGAAGCTATAACCATGGTTGCCTATGTTGCTTAAGAGATAGAGAGACAGGTGGTAGATTTTGGTAGATTTACCAGAACATACTTGACGGACCCAAGATTTGAACATGGTAACTGCCGTCTATCAAGTCTGAAATAGACGTCAAGTCTGAAATAGACGGTAGTTTATCTTATAGTCTAGGATTAATAGTGTGACATAATAGGTTCGATAATATATAAACTATGAAACATGAACAAATTCATTTAACTGAAACTATAGACGTCGGATACAAGTTTGTAAAGTACGGTGTACGGTATGGTTCCGAAATGGATACCGCGCATTTTGTTTTGTAAGCGAAACAAATATCGCGCAACGATTTATGACGGCTACAATTAAATCTTGGTTTTGATCAGACAACCGTGAAAGATGCCGAGATTGCGGAATAGGATTTTGGCAGTTTTCGGTCACCGCCACATTGATTAACACGTGGCACGACCACATTGGATTACGACATCTCCGGGGATTACAGAAACGAATCCAGATTTGACATGTGTTGACTGGTTGGCCATGTCGTACAATGGCTGTACCGAAAGTACACTGGCGCTTGTACCTTTTTGTACAATACAATATTTTGATTGGTGCAGTACTTCAGGAGATAGAGTTTTAGAGAGAGATAATACTTAGGAAAATTTGGTAGATAGTACCCTCTCCCCTTGAGAGCCTTTGTACAAAAGGTCAACTTTGAAGTAAGTCTGTGAGTGGACGGGTGAGGCGTTTACCAAGTCTTGGCATACCTCCAGGGTTTGGAAGAAAGAAATTCACCACAAATGCAAATCTATCTCCAACAAAGGAGACAAACGAAGGGGAGGGTGTGGACAAAGGAAAGGAGAAAAAGACAATCACACGGATAGCAACCGATTCGACATTCATGTCACCTATTACGAGGAACGAGGAGAATGATAGTGATACCTGGGACTAAAACAATTTGGCGGCAAAGCACTTCATCCTCCGCCATCTTACTCAAGGACTCGCATCTCCTCATTTGCAAGTAGAGAGGGCATTCGGTCTTTGGGTGGCTCTCATAATGAAAAATGGAAATGGTACAATTCAGCAACAGCAGTTGGCTGATTAGAAAATCAACGTATATGCATACAAAGGGGGGAAGATGTTTGATTTTTGTAATGAGCTCGCAAAACTTTTCATGGAGGTAGAGAGTGTTAGACAAGCTGAAACTGAAAAGATGAAGGTAAAGTGCTTGCTCATGTAGTTACCAGATGAGTTCGAGAACATAGTCAACCGTGTGCAGGACTTGTTAGACTCAAGGTGGATATTGAATTCAGTGGTAGGGATGATTCTCGTTCGAGAGAACATGATTGATATCCAAAGGGGAGGTAAGAGTGGGCAAGCCTTGGAAGCTGGACCGACTGGAGGAACAACGATTCTAGGAAACCGGTCGGAAATTATGGAAGGGGGGGGCAAAAAAATTAGACCGAGGCATTTAGACCAAGGGATCCCAAAGGTTTGTGTCATTTTTGTAAGGAAGAAGGGCACTATATGGCGGAGTATATTAAGCTTTCCAAACTTTGGTTAAAGGAAGGGCTGATCGGTGGACCTCCAAGAGGAAATAAAAAGGCTCTTGTGACTCAGGTACACGAGGAGGAATCCGAGGACGAGGACGGTGAGCTCTTGATGGATGAGGAGGTTGAGGCAAAGACCGAGGTCAAAATTCCTTAAAAGTAGAAATGTGCTTTTGGAGGTTTAAAAGATGAAGGAGGTTAGATTGTGGATTTCGGTGTCTCCATGCACATGTGTTAGGATAAACACATCTTCACTAAGATGAGAAAGATTCCCACTGTAGAGATAGAGTATGGGGATGGGAGGGTAGTCACTACTACTATGGTAGGATCGGTAGATCTAAAAGTCTTAGTGGAGGGAAAGACATCAATAGTGACATTCTTTGATGTGTTGTTTATTCCACAGCTAAACAAAAACCTCATTGATCAGTGTCTATGTTAGATGATAAGGGATTTGGGACTAGTACTAGGAAAGGGAGCTTTACTGCTAGCTTTGAGGAGGAAGTTTATTTCACTGCTGAAAAAAGTGCCAAGGGATGTTTAGGCTGATTTGAAGTAATGAAAAAAAGACACTTTACTATGCTGGTGTTCATGATATTATATTGTGGCATAAGAGGCTTGGACATGTACATTTAGATTTGTTGAAAGAAATAAAAAAGATGGGAATAGTGGAACGAATTCAGTTCGGAGAAAGTGAAAACCTAAGTGATTGTAGTGGTTGTGCTCATGGTAAGGCACACAGGTTACCCTTCCTTAAAGAAGCCACTTATAAAAGGGAAAAAGTGTTAGACTTGGTACACATTGATATTTGGGGACCGGCCAAAGTATCCTCACTCGGTGGTAAAAGGCTTATGATTACAATCATTGACGATTGGTCTCGATACTCTAGAGTGTATTTTTTGAAAAATAAATCAAAGGCCCCACAATATTTTAAGGAGTATAAGGCATGGAGTGAGAAACTCTATGAAACCTCTATCAAGAGAGTAAGGAGTGATAATGGGGGAGAGCATACCTCCTATCACTTTGAGGATTTTCTGAGAGAAGATGGAACTCAACATCAAAAGACAGTTCATGAAAATTGTGAGCACAATGGTGTTGTTGAGAGGTTAAATAGAACACTAATTTATAGTGCCAAGAGAATGCTCTCATATCACAAAATAGGAAAGAGATTTTGGGCCGAAACTATGAACTGTGCAAATTATCTCAAGAATAAAGTTATTACTTTGGCAGTGAAAGGCCAAACTTCTTATGAGAGATGGACTGGCCGAAAACCAGATGTTTCACAATTATAGGTTTTTGGGAGTCAAGTATTCAGCCTAGACACAGATCGATCAAATAGGAAGTTGAATCCGAAAGAAAAACCAGGATATCTGCTAAGATAAGATGAAGATGTAAAAGGATATAGAGTCTATGATCTTAAGAGAGAAGATATAATCCTAGTAAAGCATCTACTGGTCATGGATGAAAGGAAATATATAGATCCCTTTAAGCATACAACGACAGTCAAAATCAGATTTGAGTCAAAAAATTCTGATGACTTTGAGCTTTCTAACTATCTAGGTTTTCGAGAAAGATGATAATCTTGCAGGTACAAATAAAACTGAGGAGGATTCAGCCGTGGAACCCCTAGTGCCAACTCCAACCGAAGCGGAAGACGAGGTGGAAATAGACTCGGAATCGAGGGATAGGGGAGAAGTCGAAACTAATTGAAAGAATCCGCAAGAGCCATCCATTTCGGCATCAGAGTTTGAGGGTGGAAAAAAAAGCAGCAAAAGACTACAGGAGAAACAAGTTAACAACAAGGTAACAAAACTGTCTCATCCCGATGAACCACAGACTTATGGTGAGGCGATGAAATGTCTTGAGAGGAACCGGTGGAAGACAGCCATTAATGAGGAGATGGCTTCGATTATGGCAGCCAATACGTGGGAATTGGTGGACTGTCCCCATGATAAGAAGCCAATCGGATGTAAGTGGGTATTCTAATTGAAACTCAATCCGGATTACACAATTGAGGGCTACAAGGCTCGGTTAGTGGCCAAAGGATTTACCCAGAAAGAGGGAATTGACTACGAGGAGACTTTTTCTCCGGTCGTCAAGTTTCCCTCTTTTTCGATATTTTTTTTACACAAGTTTTGCACCGGTGTCCATAAATGGTAATGATGTGTTGACACCATTGGCAGAAAATGCACCCTTCTCGCTATCTAGAAAATTGATATGTGGGTCTAGTGGACTACACTCGTTGATAAAGATAAGCCTAATAGCGTTAAGATTACGGTTTATTTGTAAATTTTGTAATGCTGCAGATGGGATTGATGAGACGCTAGTTTTAAGGTAGGGAGAATCGGAAATCATAGTAGATAAAATGCACAATCTTTCCTTAACCTTATGACTGTCTTGAATAGATTGGTCAAGAATGGTGAGTGCTTCCGCCGTGATGGTAGAAGCTGTTTCAGGTAAATTAGTTATGGTCTCTTTGGAAAATGATAATAGAAGACGCATGCTAGACTATTTACCCTCGCGATTGTGATCAACTATCCCCTTTTTAAACGTGGTTGCCTGTTTTTAGATGGTTCAATCTCATAAAACTCGACCGGCTAGCCTGGTTAGGTGGACAACTGTACGGGCTATACCAGTTAGGTGAGTTGGTGGTTTCATTTGAACAATAAGGGTTGCAAACTGGTCTTTGATCATGGCGGCCATTTGAGTTTGCATTTCCTCTCTCTCTTTTCCTCTCCGAGTCACTTTAGGTGGATAATTTTTTTTCTAGCTCTTTAATGGGTTGGACTAGTTTGGCAGATCTAGCCGAGATTCCACCATTTCGAATCTGATTTTGATATGAAAATTTAGGGTTTTTGATGTGACAACAATGCACAAAATGGCCGGTTTGTTTGTTGTGTGTACAGGTCGCAAATTTATCCGGACACATCCGGGCATCGTGCCCGGATTCGCCACATCGGAAACAAATTCGATTTAATGATTGATTTGGAGGGGTTCTCATAGCTGGAACCCTCGATTGATGATTGTTTGGCCCTAAGTTACAGGGATTTGGGAAATGAAAAGGAGTAGGTTCCCTTTTAGGTGATTTGGTCGGTGGTGGGCTTCCCACCAACAATTTGTCATCTCGTATTCAAACGCGTATTGGGTTGCTTGGTCAAAAGTAAAATTGAGACCGTATGTTTGGGTAAGATGGCTTTGAATATATTTCTTTGACCAAAAAGGAAACTGTCCAACAAACTTCTAGACACCTTTAACATCTGACATTAGATCGGGTAAAGCTTCACTCAAGGTCTCCATGCGGGCTTGTAAAGCAGGGGCAGTTTTGCCCGGTTTACGCTCAAAATTCATTGATTCTTTAACTTAGCCAAGATTTTGCATGCGATACTCCTCTTGTAACAAATTAAACATTATGGTGGGAGGGTCTCGTAACAAAATGGTCATTCCGAGTCGTGCTAAGACAATGGCTCGGGCTGCAATGCCATATTGGTGGGGAACTTCCGCCACAGCAGGGTAAAGAACATTGCCATACGCATCTAAGACCTCGAAAATAGCAGCTTGATAAGGAATTTTTGCTTGACCTATGACCACAGGCGTACCAGTAAACTGTGGAGAATATTTGGTCATCCTTAGTATGCTATCATACTTGCGGGAATATAAGGTAAGGGCGGAACCGCGAAAGTAACGCCCGAGAAGGGAGAAAGCGACACGTAGGTCAAATCTGTTTTGATAACGGAAAGCTAGATCTCGCATTTCAGTACAAAACAGCATTCGGAAATGAGATAAACTCATAGTATCCTTCATTCCGGAAAAAGAGAATTGAAGTTTACTAGGAGGGCCCTCCGATGTGGAGGCCATGGACGAAGATGAATTAGTTGAATTCAAAGCCTGAATCAGTACTAACAGAGACCAAAAAACAAGGAATCTGAATCGGGTTCCACTTCATTATCAACCTCCTCCACAAATAGCGTGGATAAAATGGATGACAAAGATGACACAATGATTAAATCTGAGCCAGTAAAGAACGTTATAAATTCAATTAAAGGACATAACGTCAATGGAATCGACTTTAGTAAATTTGGTTGATCAAAATTTGACGAACAAAAAGTTCCACCACTACGTGTAGATCTAGATGAGTATTCAAGATAATCCCAATCAGAGATGGAAACTAATTTACAGACGGATACGCTCTATACAAAATGCACCAAATGCCAATCCAACGCCACAGTCGTAGGAACAATCTCAAAACGTCTCTAATTGGGCAACAATGGCCTGAGCTAATCAAGAAGTCGATTTTATCGAAACCTCTACTTTGCAAACGAGTGTGCAAGGCCAAAGGGCGAGATCTATAAAAGTAGAAAATGGCTAAACAAGCACCCAGGGGTGCAGATCTAAAGCTCCACAAGCAGAAAATAGTTCTATCAAAGGCCACCAACAGCGAGATCTAACCAAAAAATTCCACGCCAAACATACAACAAAAAAAACAGAAGGCCACTCACGGTCATATGACAAGCATAGAAAGCGTAGAAAATGCAAATGTTCAATTCAATTGGGTCCGATTAAACAAAATCCACTCACGTACCCTCTAAACCATCAACAACTATCCTGACATGCGCTTGCACATGCAAGGCATCATAAACTTACAAACCACTCTTAGCAACCTGGTGATTCCCAAGGGTGAACTGCGGTTGTTCGCTCCAACCGGAGTTTTGCAGAGCTCCCAAAAACGAATCATCTCCACTATCTCCACTCTTTGGTGAGGTATGTCACAATGTGAAAATTGATGCCTCTAATTAACAAAAAGCAAGACAAGAAAAAACCAAATACCTAAGTTAGTGTATTATATTCTTGGCCGAAAACTGGCCAAGAAGATAATTATGTCAACTAACCAGCACACAATAATTAAAATTGCAAAGCTTGTTATAGATTATTTTTTCTCTAGGTTTTTTTTTCAAACTAACATTTATAACTTAGCAGAAAATACCAAAATGCAAGGATCTAATATCAAATCGCAGAAACACAAAGAAATACTATCCTATTTAAATCGAAGAAAATAGAGAAAAACTACCAATTATTTTAATTGCATAAATTATTGAAAAACTAAGAAAGTCAAATTGCAGAAAAATAGAAAAAACATAAATTTCAAATTGCAGAAAATAAGAAAACTGACAATTTTAGATTTCAAAAAAATATAAAAAGGCTGAAACAATTTCAAGAGCATAATAATATTGAGCCAACGGATAGCAATAAGCTCCTTCGTTAGTTCAAATTCCTTACAAGAGTTCGTTTAACAAAGATCTAACCTACTTATCATAACACATAAATTGAAAATGTAGAAAACTGCGAGCAAGTCTGAGATAACCCGATTTAGCCACACACAAAACACATAAGGAAAGTCAACCCTAATCCACTATCACTAAGTGAGCCACACGAGCAAACCTAAAACTATCGAATCACAATCGAAGGTTCAGCAATAGCCTGAGAAAAGAGGCTGAGCAGCAAACCACTTGATACGATGAGATAAAAAGTGAAGGGAAACCAGTTAGGCCTCGGCATGAGCCGTGAAGATTAAATTGCAAGGAAAATTTACAAAGAAAGAAAGTAAGAGCTATGCAGCAAACCACTTGATAGGACAAGATAAAAAGTGAAGGGAAACCGGTTAGTGTTGTTCTTTGGTCTAAAATAGACCGCAGAAGCGACCCAAACTATCATGCAAGAAGCTAAGCAAAAATAGGTCGACGAACAATCATATAAAATGCATCCTCCATATGCGTACACAGACGCAACAAACAACATTTAGGGTTTCATAGAATAATCAACATAAATAAACCCTATGACAACATCTAAGGTTTGATGGAATAATCAACATAAGCAAACCCTAGGACAAATGCATAAATAATGCATATCAAACAAACATAAAATAACATAAATAAATAATAACAAAAAGAGTGCAATCTCACATAAACATTAGATAAACAAAAGTATATCAATAAACATATTACTCAAATGCATGATCTAATCGGCAACCCTAAAAGTCTACATCTTCGGTCCCCACTTTACTAACCAGCATTGATTATTAATTCCTAACAAAGCTCATTCCTATATATACACTTGTGAGCTGTCAATGAATCACTAAGTGTCAAAATAACCAAAGTAAATTACGTAACTGTCACTAAATCAAACTAATCGTAGGCGTACACCTGAGAGTCAAGCAATCGTAAGCGTACACTTGTCTACAAGTATGATATTGTACACACACAAATTAAACTATCAAAACCCTAATTGATCACTTAAATATAAACATCATAATCAACACTAATTTATAATGATGTAAAAGACAAAACAATGTTACTCCAAATATTTACACCGACGCATCCACAAATCCGCGTCATAAGTGACAACTTGCTTAGTCACTTGTCGATAAGTCCACGTAGTGAACCGACATCGCATATGTACGGTCCACTTAATAACACGTCATCAAACAATACGATCTCTTGAAAATATCGGCGGACGCCGTCCGCCCTCCACGTGTACCTCGAACTACTGCCGAAAATTAATCCGTACCTTCTAAATCTTTTCCGTACTGAATATACGTCGTTTGCAATAAATGCGCCTGTCGCAAACTGTTTTGTACGTGCGACGTAATATTTTAGCTTGTCGCATTCTGTTTTTCGTACGCTTCTTCGCGTCACTTCATTTGTACTTCGTACGTTTCAAACAATTCATATTTCATATCGGATCGCTTCGCGATCCGCCGTACATTTTCAAATGTTTGTTCGCGCCACTCACACGTCACTTTAATTTTGCTCGTACACTTACTCCCCCAATCCGCAAATCCTTTCGAACCTCCACAGTATATCACGTAAATGCGCACGCACGCGAACACGCGCACGCACGAAACGCTCCGTACGCACGAAACTAAGTTTTCAAAAACAACACTCCCCCGAAAAATTAGTCTCGTGCATCCATGGCGCTACGTCATCAGCTGTCACCAATGTTACCAGCTGTCACACCTGCTTTCAACTGCCTTCTCCATCTTAATCCGCCAAATTCCTCCAACAAAATTTTCCCACTTGTTCCACTATCGCTTCCGCTAACTCCACATACCATCCAAATTTCATAATACATAATATATATATTTTCATTTTCTTTTCTCTTTTCTCAACAATATCTAAATTCGAAAATTTCCCATAAAAATATATAAATAATAAACTATTTTCCGAAAATCAATTCTACCAATAATAAATAAAATTCCAACAAAAATTACCACATTTTCCTCTAACTACCATAACAATTTCCAAAAATAAAACTTTCCAAATTTTCTAAATTTCGCAACCCGCGTACTTAATCCCACAAAATAAAACATTAAAAATAAAAATAAATAAAATCTACATTCTCTATCCCAATTTTAAGCTCCAATAATGTTACATTTCCCAAAACTACCAACAATCCGAAAAATAAAATCTCATAACATCCCATAATTATAGATCCACAAATTCGGATCTTTCACCAAATGCCACAACTCCACCTTTCGGATCTCTCCCCCAAACGTCGAAACTCCTCCTTCCACATCTCTCCATCAAACGAATATGTATTTTCCAAAAATAAAATATCATTTCTCATAATTAATCATTTTCATTGAGGGTAGACATTTCGGCACTCTCACTAAGTTAACCCTTGGGGCGATGCAAGATTAAACTCGGCACATACCAACACTATGATAAGGCCGATCTCATGGGTACACAGACACCATTACTGCAATACAACCAGCAAGGACAATATTAACCCGCTACAATGCGTGTGACAAAAACCTACATCGACTTAACCTAACATATGATAGATGGGGTGTGGGCCCATAACCTGTTGTTCTTTGGTCTAAAATAGACCGCAGAAGCCACCCAAACTATCATGCAAGAAGCTAAGCAAAAATAGGTCGACGAACAATCATATGAAATGCATCCTCCATATGCGTACACAGACGCAACAAACAACATTTAGGGTTTCATGGAATAATCAACATAAATAAACCCTATGACAACATCTAAGGTTTGATGGAATAATCAACATAAGCAAACCCTAGGACAAATGCATAAATAATGCATATCAAACAAACATAAAATAACATAAATAAATAATAACAAAAAGAGTGCAATCTCACATAAACATTAGATAAACAAAAGTATATCAATAAACATATTACTCAAATGCATGATCTAATCGGCAACCCTAAAAGTCTACATCTTCGGTCCCCACTTTACTAACCAGCATTGATTATTAATTCCTAACAAAGCTCATTCCTATATATACACTTGTGAGCTGTCAATGAATCACTAAGTGTCAAAATAACCAAAGTAAATTACGTAACTGTCACTAAATCAAACTAATCGTAGGCGTACACCTGAGAGTCAAGCAATCGTAAGCGTACACTTGTCTACAAGTATGATATTGTACACACACAAATTAAACTATCAAAACCCTAATTGATCACTTAAATATAAACATCATAATCAACACTAATTTATAATGATGTAAAAGACAAAACAATGTTACTCCAAATATTTACACCGACGCATCCACAAATCCGCGTCATAAGTGACAACTTGCTTAGTCACTTGTCGATAAGTCCACGTAGTGAACCGACATCGCATATGTACGGTCCACTTAATAACACGTCATCAAACAATACGATCTCTTGAAAATATCGGCGGACGCCGTCCGCCCTCCACGTGTACCTCGAACTACTGCCAAAAATTAATCCGTACCTTCTAAATCTTTTCCGTACTGAATATACGTCGTTTGCAATAAATGCGCCTGTCGCAAACTGTTTTGTACGTGCGACGTAATATTTTAGCTTGTCTTATTCTGTTTTTCGTACGCTTCTTCGCGTCACTTCATTTGTACTTCGTACGTTTCAAACAATTCATATTTCATATCGGATCGCTTCGCGATCCGCCGTACATTTTCAAATGTTTGTTCGCGCCACTCACACGTCACTTTAATTTTGCTCGTACACTTACTCCCCAATCCGCAAATCCTTTCGAACCTCCACAGTATATCACGTAAATGCGCACGCACGCGAACACGCGCACGCACGAAACGCTCCGTACGCACGAAACTAAGGTTTCAAAAACAACAGTTAGGCCTCAGCTTGAGCCGTGAAGATTAAATTGCAAGGCAAATTTACATAGAAAAAAAGTGAAAGCTAAGCAGCAGAACGCTTATTGGAAAGAAAAATAGCCAATAAAACTATCTTGACAATTTCACAAAAAAATGTTTAAAGCAAAGTGTTAAAATATAAAATCTTTAGTGCAATAGACAAGGCCATTAGGGGAGATATAACGACTTAGAATATTTTCCATCAATGTCACAAATAATACATACCTTTGATAGTGTGACAGTAGCAAATTGACAGTAGAGTGTACTGTACTTCTACAAAGACACCAGTCAGCAGTTGAAGATAATGCAGGTATTCCCGAGTGTCGCCGACCCTCATTCGCGCGTCACAAATCATACAGGAAATTTTGGTGAATCAGAAGGACGAAGACTTAATTGAACATCCAAGAGAGCATTTCGAAAGAAAATCATTGATACAAACCAATTTGACGTACGCGATTAAAGTGGGGACCATAATGACTAAGTGCTTCGTACGCACTCATGATGTTTAATACCATTGATCAACATTTATCTAGACTTTTGTGACAATTAATGACTAAGCATCAGCAACATTAATTTTACAGATAGTATCTGTAAATATCTGAAAAACAAATGGTTGGCGTTTAGTGCATTACAAAATACTGTTACACTGCTCATTTAGCGGCAAGTAGTAATTAGGGTTTTTGAAGTACTCACGGTACAGTGACGTACAGATAAGATTCTTTGTCGTAAGTTAGTATAGTGCTGTAGCAGAGTTATTTGAATTAGTATACACTAGTAGATACACACTGAGAGTATATAATTTAGGACTTAGCCAAATTTGTATCATCTCAGTTTTGAGAATAAAGTAATCAAAAGGCGGTTTATAAGAAACTTGCAAATACTATATCTTATAGTTGGCTTAGTGAATTGGTTTCCAATTTTGGGAGTTGTCAGTACAGTGTGATTTGAATTGTGGTGTATAATTTGATTCTGTTAGGACTTTTATATCACATTCTGTGTCAATTGAAAGTTCGTTATTGGAGAAGGTACTTAATAGCTTTCTGTTGAGAAAATGTCTACTTCCAATACTAACCCTGGTTCTCCTCCTACGACAATGGTTGTAGAACAATAGGTTATGGACCTTTCATCAAGATTTCTTATCTTCAATGGCCAAAAGTATGCGTATTGGGCGTCAATGATTGAATTTTCGTTTGAAACAACTAACTTATTGGGGGTCTTGGATGGCTGCCTTGATGAAACAGATCTGAGAAGGGCAAAAAAGAATTCAATGGCAAGGAACGATCTCATTCTTTGAATTTCATAAAATCTGGTCATGTCGCAACTGAAAATGAAAAAGGCGCGAGAGATTTGGACATCACTAAAATCTGCTTTTGAGAAAGCGAATGTCCAAGAAGAGCTCTTGGTGGCTGGAAAAATTTGGGGGTAAAAATACTCCGGAGAAACTATGGTCGAATATTGTGACAATTTTTGTGCACTTATTGATGCACACTCTTCTTCTGGGGCTCATTTCCTGAGTTTCAACAAGCATCTTGCAATTTTGTGTCCCCCATTGGACTACAAAATTCAAAAAGCCTCTAGATAGTTTTTGGCTAACCCTTCTACAGCTAAGATCACAAATACTGAAGTAGGCAAACAAACAATCTAACTGCTCCCCAGTGCAGTTTCGACTCCTTTGAGTCCGTAGCAAAAGATATCACTCAAAACGTCCAACCAGGCGATTAGTTATCAAGTGGCAAAGATGTCAAAATATATACAAGCTCTGTGGGAGAAAGGCGGCTACCTCCTAAATCTCCTAAGTCCTTAACCCCTCTCACAACACCTATCTACAGATATTCAAACTAATCAAAGAAGTGTAAAGTACAAAAAGGTACTATGGCCGGTGTACTTTCTGTACGGTTTGTGTACGACTCGGCCATTGAGTGAACGCCTGTCTCCCCCGAACTGGCCCTCATGCTCTCCGGGATTCTTGTTACCCAATGCTATCTTGCCACGTGGCTCCAGGTCATGTCATGCCCGAAAACGGCCAAAACGATTATTTCGGGATCTCAACGATGATGCATGCTGTCGGATCCAAATCGGCTTAGAATGCTAGCCATTAAAAATCAATGTCCAGTAATTTTGTTTCGTGCGGTTTCACTTTCGCACTAAATTTCATTTTGTATCAATGTTTACTTATCCGTAACTTCGTTATCGGATTTGTGAATTCTGACACATTTAAATACTAATCATACCCCATATACTCTAACAAACTTCAACGACAAACCGGCTAAGGCTGACGGCTCTTTCTTGCTCTACCGGACAAAGGTTCAGGTCGTGCCGAACTCAATCCTTTCTGTTAGAAGTGACTTATGTCACTTTTTTTGACTTGCCTAACAAGCCAAGGCAGCCATGGCTCCACCACCCTCTCTCTCCTTCTGTGACTACAACAAGTATAGGAGATAGAGGGAGGAGGTGGAGGTAAACTGCCCACGCTTTTCTTTTCTATTTACATTTAAGCTATTCAGACCTAAAAAATACTTTGTAAAACTAATAATTCAACACTCCCCTTATTTTCTAGTCTAATTTAAACTTTTCTTATAGTCCACACTTCTCTCTACAATATTTTAATTTCGGTGAGAGCACAGGTTTGGTCATCATATGAGCAATCATTTCTCCATCTGGTTTACACACAAGATTCACAATTTTGTTTTCGACTTTTTCCCTCACAAAACTTAACCTTATGTCCATGTGTTTAGCTTTGAAATAATGTTTTTGGATTGACTGCAATTGGAATTGCACCCTAATTATCACAGACGACTTTATGCACCCTTTTCTTCATGTACCCCAATTCTTGTAGCAAAGAATTTACCCACTTCAATTCTTTCACAGCAGAATAAGAGGCCTTGTACTCAACCTCCATAGTAGACAAAGCAATCACCTTTTGTTGCTTGCTACTCCAACAGCAAACACCCTCCCCCACATAGAATACATACCCTGAAGTGCGTCTTCTCATAGGTGCATCCCCATAACTGGCATCACTCCAAGTGGTGATGTGAGTGTGCTCCCCTCCCAAATTTAATCATAATTCCCATTGTACCCACCAAATATCTCATGACTCTCTTTGCTACCTCCCAGTCTCTCTTTCTAGGATCATAAAAACTCCTACTAAGAACTCTAAATCCTGTCGCTATGTCCAGCCTTGTACAATTCATAAAGTAGATTAGACTTCCTACAACCTGCCTATAAGGAATAGATTTCATAAATTGTCTTTCTTCGGGACTCATTTGATCATCTAAAATTATCACTCATCCTACACTCCCATCACTTATTATCTTCAAGTCCATGGGAAGGGTACAACTGTTTGCCTTTTCCATTCGAAATTTCTCGAGCATATTCCCTATAGCTTCTTTTTGAGTAAGTTTGATAATCCTTATTCCCCTATCTCTTTCCTTTTGTATTCCCAAGATATATCTTGCCTCTCTTAGATCTTTCATATCAAACGTGCTTCTAAGATCTTTCTTTAATTTGTTGTTCTTTTCCATAGATTTACTTAACACCAACAAATCATCCACATAAATTATAATGAAAATAACACCATTCTCATCCTCAAACATATAAATAGAATGGTCTCAAGTGATCTTGATATATCCCACGCTGGTGAGAAACTCATCTAGTTTCTTATTCCATTGCCTGGGAGCCTCTTTTAGTCCATATGAGGACTTTATAAGTCTGCAGACTTTGCTCTCCTCACCTTCCTCTACAAACTCTTCTGGTTGACGCATGAAGATTTCATCCTCTAGTTCACCATTGAGGAAAGCGGTCTCAATATCCATATCGTGTATTTCCATGTCTTCTGCTGCCGTTAGACTAAGGAGAATCCTTCTTGATGAGAGCCGTACCACAAGAGCAAAGGTCACTTCATAATCTATCCCTTTTTTTTGAGTTGAACCCTTTGCTACCAACCGAGCCTTATATCTTTCAATAGTATTATCATGGTTCCGTTTCTGTTTAAACACCCATTTGCATTTGATCGGTTTTTTGTTTGAAGGGCAATCCACTAGTTTTCAAGTATTTCCTTCCATGATGGATGCCATCTCATCATTTATGGCTCTAACCTATCTATCCTTCTCCGGGATATCCATTGCATCTGAGTATAACTGAGGCTCATCAAGGTGAGACATCTTAGTTACCTTGTTAGCAGTTTGTCTTTCTTGCAGCCTTTTGTTGCTCTTTCGTCCTCTTTCAAAATCGAAAGCTAGGGTGGAGGGAATTCTTGGGTTCCTCCTTACTGTCTCATCAGCTCCCCTATCCATGGAAGCCATTTCCATCTCCTCCTCTTCAGTCTCCTCGAAGTGTACAAGGATATGGGCAGATTCATGTTTATCTTCTTCATCGTGGATCTCCCTTGAATTTGCAATCAATTTTTCACTTATGTCTTTTCTGGGAAGATCCAAGTCTTCCTCACCATCGAACTCAAAGCTAATTTTTATCTTATTGGAAAATTTGAAAGGGTAAAATGACTCCCTTTCATTTATGACAACTAGATGCTTTACCAAAATGATATCTTGTTTAGCTAAGTTATAGACTCTATATCCCTAAACATCGTCATCATATCCCACAAAATATCTCGGTTGCCCTTTAGCATCTAATTTCCAGTCCTTCCTATCTGTGTGAAGACTGTAAACTTGACTACCGAATACTTTAAGGTGAGAAATATTTGGTTTCCTTCCAACCCATCTTTTATAAGGTGTCATTCCTTTCACAGTAGAGGTAAGGACTTTATTCATGATGTAGTTAGCACAATTCATGATCTCAGCCCAAAACCTTTTACCTATCCTTTTGTCGGGTAGCATACTACATACGCTATCTCCTATCGTTCGGTTCAACCTCTTAGCTACCCCATTTTGTTATGGATTATAAGGTACAGTTTTCTGATGCTAAACTCCCTCATCCCTCACATATTCCTCAAATTGTTTAGAGGTTTATTATCCCCCATTGTCACTTCTTATTCTCTTAATGGGGGTTTTGTCAACTTCTCACTCCATGCTATATATTATTTGAAGTAAGTTGGTTCTTTAGACTTTGTTTTTAGAAAGTAGACTCTAGAGTATTTGGACCAGTCATTAGTAATTCTCATGATGAACCTGTTGCCTACTATCGAAGGTACTTTTCAATCCTTTTTGTTAGAAGTGACTTATATCACTTCTTTCTGACCCGCCTAAAGAGCCAAGAAAACAACAATAAAAATCTGCGGAGAATCTGAGGTAACCAAATCTTGCAGGCTGATTGCAGAAAATTACAACAAGAAAAAAAGCAATGAAAATATGTAGAGAATCCGAAATAACCAAATTCTAACAAACAAGTAAAAATAGCAACAAGAAAATACAAGAAAGCAACGTTAAAAATCTGCACAAAATTTGAGAAAACCGGATTTTAACACACTAATAACCAATTGTAGAAAATGATAATAGAAAACAAACAATTGGAAGCTATAGAGAATCCGAGATAACCAGATTCAAAAAAACCACAAGCAAACTCTAACCAAGGCAACGAAAATTAGACAAGAAAAAGTAAAACACTAATTCACAAAAGGCATCCACAAAGGTTCAGAAACAGCTTGAGAAAGTAGGAAGAATCCACACTAAAAGAGGTTGTTGAAGAGAAACCGTGCGGACTCCGGCCGAAACCGAGTGAATTAACTTGTAGGTCTTACAATGAAAGTTTAATGAGGAAAGAGAAAAGCTAAGCTCTCAAAAAACTAAGGCAGAAAAAGCCTTCCAGGGAAAAAACTGACAATTTGACTAAGGAAAAAGACAAGGGAAAAAGACAGAAAAATCTAAGTCCTCTTCGACCAATTACTGTACTCTCAAATTATGAGAGTACAAACCTAACGTAATCGCCTAAGTACTAACGAAATAGCCAAAGTACTTATTACTGACATTTGCTAACTAAACAATCACGTGAGAGTATTTTGTTGTTTTTGAAAAGTTAGTTTCGTGCGAACACATCGTTTCGTGCGTACGCGATGTTTCGTGCGTACGCATTTACGCGATATATTGTGGAAGTTCGAAAGGATTTATGAATTGGGGAATTAAATGTACACATAAAATTAATGGAGTAATTGAGTGGCACGAAATGTGAGAGGAAATGGACGGCGGATCGCGAAGCAATCCGACGTGAGATAATCGACGAAGATAAAATGGTACGTCGCACGTACGAAACATAATGCGACAGGTGTACTTTATTTACGACATACATTTATTGAAAATGACGTGTACCTTAAATGCGACAAGGCGCATTTATGACGAAGTACGTGATTTTGGTACGGACAGGATTTGGATCGTACGAATTGATTTCGGCAAGTTGGTCATGGTACACGTGGAGGGCGAACGGCGTCTGCCGATATTTTCAAGGGATCTCATTATCTTTAATGACGTATTATTAGGTGGACCGTACATATGCGATGTCGGTTCACTACGTGGATCTATCGACAAGTGACTAAGCAAGTTGTCACTTATGACGCGGATTTATGGATGCGTCGGTGTAAATATTTGAAGAAACATTTTCTTGTCGTATATGTATTAATAAATTAGAGTTGATTATGATGTTTATATTTTAAATGATCAACTACGGTTTTCGATAGTTTAATTTGTGTGTGTACGATGTCGTACTTGTAGACAAGTGTACGCTTACGATTGCTTGACTTTCAGGTGTACGCTTACGATTAATTTATTCTTAGTGATGGTCTATTATGGTTAAATAGGACTTGATGACATGTACGTAATGTATGTTGGTTATTTTGACACTTAGTGATTCGTTGACAGCTCACAAGTGTATATATAGGAATGAGCTTTGTTAGGAATTAATCATCAATGCTGGTTAGTAAAGTGGGGACCAAAGATGTAAACTTTTAGGGTTGCCGATTAGGTCATGCACTTTGAATGATATAATGATTATACCTTGATTATACTCTTGTTTATGTGTGATGCATTTGTTTTTATTATTTATGTTATTTTATATATGTTTGATATGTATTGTTTATGCATTTGTCATAGGGTTTGTTTATGTCGATAATTCCATCAAACCTTAGATATTGTCATAGGGTTTATTTATGTTGATTATTCCATGAAACCCTAAATGTTGTTGTATGTTAAATAGAGGATGCATTTCAAATGATTGTTCATGCATTTGAGTAATATGTTTATTGATATACTTTTGTTTATCTAATGTTTATGTGAGATTGCACTCTTTTTGTTATTATTTATTTATGTTATTTTATGTTTGTTTGATATGCATTATTTATGCATTTGTCCTAGGGTTTGCTTATGTTGATTATTCCATCAAACCTTAGATGTTGTCATAGGGTTTATTTATGTTGATTATTCCATGAAACCCTAAATGTTGTTTGTTGCGTCTGTGTACGCATATGGAGGATGCATTTCATATGATTGTTCGTCGACCTATTTTTGCTTAGCTTCTTGCATGATAGTTTGGGTGGCTTCTGCGGTCTATTTTAGACCAAAGAACAACAGGTAATGGGCCCACACCCCATCTATCATATGTTAGGTTAAGTCGAGATAGGTTTGTGTCACACGCATTGTAGCGGGTTAATATTGTCCTTGCTGGTTGTATTGCAGTAATGGTGTCTGTGTACCCATGAGATCGGCCTTATCATAGTGTTGGTATGTGCCGAGTTTAATCTTGCATCGCCCCAAGGGTTAACTTAGTGAGAGTGCCGAAATGTCTACCCTCAATGAAAATGATTAATTATGAGAAATGATATTTTATTTTTGGAAAATACATATTCGTTTGATGGAGAGATGTGGAAGGTGGGAGTTTTGACATATGGTGGAGAGATCCAAATTTTGTGGATCGATGATTGTTGAAAATTGGATTTGTAATGGAGATTTTGAGTTGTTGGAAATTTTTGGGAAATGTGACATTATTTTAATTTTTGGGGAAAATACTATTTGTTATATGAATTTTTATGGGAAATTTTGGGATTTGATAGTTTATGAAAAGAGGAAAATTTTTTTATTGAAATCTAAATTTGTTATAATGAGGTAGGAATTATTTGAGCGGGGATATATTATTAGTGTGATAATTTGGCTTTAATTTTTAGTTGATTTGTGATAGAATTTTGGGAATGTAGATCCGGATTTAGATATTGGAAGGAATTATTTTGTTGTAATCGGAAAATGAAAAATATATATATTATGTATTATGAAATCTGGATGGTATGTGGAGGAAGCGGAAGCGATGGTGGAACAAGTGGGAAAATTCTGGCGGAGGCATTTGGCGGATTCAAATGGAGGAGGCAGCTGAAGGTGACATTGATGACAGCTGGTGACGTAGTTCCATGAAGTGTGACAGATGATGACGTGGCATAATGGATGCACGAAACTAAATTTTCGGGGGAGTGTTGTTTTTGAAAAGTTAGTTTCGTGCGAACACATCGTTTCGTGCGTACGCGATGTTTCGTGCGTACGCATTTACGCGATATATTGTGGAAGTTCGAAAGGATTTATGAATTGGGGAATTAAATGTACACATAAAATTAATGGAGTAATTGAGTGGCACGAAATGTGAGAGGAAATGGACGGCGGATCGCGAAGCAATCCGACGTGAGATAATCGACGAAGATAAAATGGTACGTCGCACGTACGAAACATAATGCGACAGGTGTACTTTATTTACGACATACATTTATTGAAAATGACGTGTACCTTAAATGCGACAAGGCGCATTTATGACGAAGTACGTGATTTTGGTACGGACAGGATTTGGATCGTACGAATTGATTTCGGCAAGTTGGTCATGGTACACGTGGAGGGCGAACGGCGTCTGCCGATATTTTCAAGGGATCTCATTATCTTTAATGACGTATTATTAGGTGGACCGTACATATGCGATGTCGGTTCACTACGTGGATCTATCGACAAGTGACTAAGCAAGTTGTCACTTATGACGCGGATTTATGGATGCGTCGGTGTAAATATTTGAAGAAACATTTTCTTGTCGTATATGTATTAATAAATTAGAGTTGATTATGATGTTTATATTTTAAGTGATCAATTACGGTTTTCGATAGTTTAATTTGTGTGTGTACGATGTCGTACTTGTAGACAAGTGTACGCTTACGATTGCTTGACTTTCAGGTGTACGCTTACGATTAATTTATTCTTAGTGATGGTCTATTATGGTTAAATAGGACTTGATGACATGTACGTAATGTATGTTGGTTATTTTGACACTTAGTGATTCGTTGACAGCTCACAAGTGTATATATAGGAATGAGCTTTGTTAGGAATTAATCATCAATGCTGGTTAGTAAAGTGGGGACCGAAGATGTAAACTTTTAGGGTTGCCGATTAGGTCATGCACTTTGAATGATATAATGATTATACCTTGATTATACTCTTGTTTATGTGTGATGCATTTGTTTTTATTATTTATGTTATTTTATATATGTTTGATATGCATTGTTTATGCATTTGTCATAGGGTTTGTTTATGTCGATTATTCCATCAAACCTTAGATATTGTCATAGGGTTTATTTATGTTGATTATTCCATGAAACCCTAAATGTTGTTGTATGTTAAATGGAGGATGCATTTCAAATGATTGTTCATTGGCCTAGCTTCGCTTAGCTTCTTGCATGATAGTTTGGGTGGCTTCTGCGGTCTATTTTAGACCAAAGAACAACATATTTCACTATACAATTTACGACTAGTTTGGGTCTTGGCCAATAAGCGACCAAAACCATATGCTTACGTTACAAAATTCACAATCCGCGGATTAAACCCTTCCTAGCTACATGAAAATGTGTGAACCTACATGGGTTCACGATTTAAAATTAAACCAATCACCGTGCGTCGCCAACATTTCGAAATCGCACGCCGCGTCACCTATGTTTCGTAATTGTACATCGCGTCACTGATGATTGAAATTGTACGTCGCGCCACCGACATTCCGAAATCATACTTCGCGAAACAAATATATAAAATTGACTGTCACGTCACGCCAAAATCTGCGAGAGAAAACTTAAGTACGGACGTGAATTTGAAAATGAATCGTCGGCTGAAATTTTGGGAAATGAAGTATGTACGGTCAACCTCGTTGTTGAAAATTACGGGAAATGTAAGGCGTACGGTCAAACTTGTCGTCGACGCAAATTACGGTCTACGTAGGTATATACGGACGGTCAACTTGCAACGTAAGTATGTATGGACCTGCGAAACCATAATAACACCCAAATGCAAATTAGTGTGGCAGCCGCTCATCCTAAAACCTAAATATTAACGAGGAAAGTGGTCGACGAGATGCGGCATGACAGCTGTCGTGCATGCGTCTAATCGAACCAAAAAACATGCAACCCACCAGTTGTAAAGAAAAGGTGGAACAAACGAGCAATGAAAATCCTCAAACAAAAGAATTATAATACAAAGCAAAAATGAATATGACAATGTGAAAATGAAATAACGGGTGGAAAGGATAAAAGGTGGAAGGTGAGTGGGAAGCTGAGAGAGAGAACCATTTATTCCCCCCTCTTGCTCTTTAGCCTGCGGAGGAGTTGGCCAACACAATCGGAAGCCCGCGAAGACGTGAATCATAAGTCTCCTCTGTAATGAGTATCCCCTTGGAATCCACGTCCTGCGAAAAATCCTGCGAATAATGTGAAGCACCCATCTAGGCATGCTCCTTAATAGCCATGTAAGCTGCACCCTGTGAACTCAACATCCCATTAGAAGCCATCTTGACAATCTTGAGGATGCATGGAGAGAATGCATGTAAGTATCAAATGTGGTTATACCAGCATAAGCCAAAAGTGCTGTCGTTGAATGAGCCATGATAGGCAAGGGCTTCCGTGCCAAAATAAGTGGAAGTCAAATCTTCCGCTCAAGAAAATGATTCAGTCTGTAAGATAATATTTGGTTGTACATATCTATAGCGTCGCCAACCCAAAACTTAACATCCTGGCCAACCAAATATTCATAATCGCTACACTTAGTAACGAGCGCATGTGAAGAAATTTCAGAAAATTCAGTTTCGGTTTCGGTTTGAAACCAAAACACGAAAGGGTTCTTGGTGATTCAAAGGACCGGCTCCGTGGTACCAGCTAAACTTAGTAACCGTGTGGCTGTGGGTTGCAGCTTGTCTGCCGTGAGGCCAAGCTTCAACGCAAATCCAAATCGGAGGATCACGAGTTTGGCTCCGGTGTCCATGAGAGGGAGGGAAGGGGCGACACCATTGACTGTGAATGAATGTCGACTGTTATCAAGAAAGCTAATGTGAGGATCTAACGTGCTACGTTCGTCCGCTGAAATTGGCTGGATTGCCGTCAGATTGCGATTCAGTTGCCATGCGCGTAAAGCGGCGGCGGCAAGGACCTCACCCAAATAGGAGAGGCCTTGGGCACGTCCTCAATCATGGCCGAAAGGATGCTCAACAGTTCTTTGACGCGCTGAGCATCTTGGATTGTACTATCTAAGATTGTAAGTGCTTCAGCTGTAATAGCTGAAGCCGTTTCTGGAAGAGGAGAGAGAGGTTTCTTCTCAAAAGATAGTGGAATACGAGAGTTTGTTATTTTTCCGACTCGATTATGATCCGGCGACCCTTTGTCAAACGCAGTTGTTCATTGTTGGACGGTGGAATCCCGAAAGGTTCGGCCGGTCAACGTTGGCATGTGAACGACTGTACGGGCCATTCCGATAAACTGTGGCTTCATCTCCGCTATGAAAGCGGCGAACTATTCCTTCATCATAGATGCCATAGTAGCTTGCAGCTCTATCTTTTCTCTACCTCTACGGGACATTCTACGAGGAGTAAATACTTTTTCGGTCTCCCTAGGTAGAGTGACCGACTTGGCAGAACGGGTGAGAATACCCCCATTCTTGTTTTGATTCTGATATGAGAACTTTAGGTTTTTAATATGGCATCGATGGGCATATTGTCCCATCTCCTGACAGTGAGTGCATGTGGTCGTCTTATCTGGACGCATGTGAGCCTCATACCATGTTTCCCCACAACAAAAACATAATCTGTTTCCAAGGTTAAACGGTGGAGCTTCCAAGGCAAGCACCCTCGAAGGCCTATTGTTGGGCCATAGGTTGCTTGGTGGGGGAAGTGGGGAAGCAACTTCCGATTGATCATGAGCTTCCCACCTACACGTCTCCATCTCATATTCAACCGCATGTTGGGCGGCCTGGTCAAAGGTAAATATCAAGTCGTATGTGAGAATAAGATGACTTTGGATAAATCGTTTTGAGTGATCAGGAAATTGTCCAACTATTTTTTGGACAGCTTCCACATCGGACATTGAGTTTGGTAAGGCTTCCCGTAGTGTCTCCATACGGGCACGTAAAGCGGAGGCGGTTCCACCCGGTTTACGTTTGAAGTTCATCAGTTCTTTCTCTTGATTTGGATTTACTATTTGATACTTCACTTGTAAGGATCGAACATGATAGAAAGGGGATCTCGCAACGGAATCGTCATCCCTAATCGGCCTGGGACAGAAGCATGGGCAGCCACAGCATATTGCCGAGGAATTTCCGAGACAGCGGGATTTAGGACATTACCTTGGGCATCTATGACCTCAGGAAAAGCGGCCTGAAATGGGATATCCACTTGTCCTCTGACCTTTGGTGTGCCAGCGAAAGGAGGGGAAAATTATGTCATCGCGAGTATACTAATATACTTGCGGGAATATAAGGTGAGAGCCAAACCTCTGAGGTACCGTCGAAAGAGAGAGAATGCTACACAAAGATCAAATCGATCGTGGTAGCGAAATGCTAAATCACGCATTTGGGTATCAAACAACATACTAAAATGAGATAAAGACATTGTATCCTTCATCCCTGAAAAGCAGAATTCTATTTTGCTCATGGGGTCCTCTGAGGAGGAAGCCATGTCACCGACTGGCGTGTACAAAGACGGGAACAAAATGAGACTAGGAAAATACCAAAAAGAGAGGGAACTAGAAGTGGATTCCTCGAAACCTTTGTCTTCAATTTCCTCTACAGATATCGTAGAGGAGATAGATGACAAAGAAGAGACAGATGTTGTTATGCCACATTCTGTCGGGACATGTATTTTTTTTTTTTGTAGGAATATTACGGGTTGAGGCTACACTAATTCCGTTTGTGTTAAAATCATGCTTGAATGCAGGATTTATTGTGTACTTACTTCGAAGAGACGCCGGGAATTCTGCTGGTGACACGGAGATACATATTTGCGTGCTCGATTTGAAGGTGCCCGATTCGAATGGCGTACGCGGATATCGTTTGGAGGTCGTACGAAACAAGATGAACGAACCTCCACGATATTACATTTGTACTTTTATTTTCGCCCGTATTTTCACTTCTTTTGGAATTTCGCGATGTACGAATCAAGTGTACACGAAGCGTTTGTTGGCGCTTCGATTTTTGGTTCACATTGAAGTCGTGAACCCATGTAGGTTCACGCATAAATGTAGTTAGGACGGGTTTTAATCCGCGGATTGTGAATTTTGTAACGTAGGCATATGGTCCTGGTCGCTTATTGCCAGAACCCAAACTAGTCACAAATTGTATATTGAAATACTCTCACATGATTGGTTAGTTAGCTAATGTCAGAAAGTAGTACTTTGGTTATTTCGTTAGTACTTAGACGATTGCGTTAGGTTCGTACTCTCATAATTTGAGAGTATAGGAATTGGTCGAAGATGACTTAGATCTTTCTGTCTTTTCCCCTTGTCTTTTTCCTTAGTCAAATTGTCAGTGTTTTTCCTGCAAGGCTTTTTCTGCCTTAGTTTGTTAAGCACTTAGGTTTTCTATTTCCTTATTATACTTTCATTGTAAGCCCTACAAATTAATTCACTCGGTTTCGGCCGGAGTCTGCACGGTTTCCCTTCAACAACCTCTTCTAGTTTTGATTCTCCCTGCTTTCTCAGGCTGTTTCTAAACCTTTGTGGATGCCTTCTCTGAATTAGTGTTTGACATTTTGTTGTCTAATTTTTGTGGCTTTTGTTAGAGTTCAATGGTGGTTTGTTATAATCAGGTTATCTCGGATTCTCTACCATTTTCCATTGCTTGTTTCCCGCTATCATTTTCTGCAATTGGTTATTAGTGTGTCAAAATCTGGTTTTCTCGGATTTCGTGCAGATTTTTAACGTTGTTTTCTTGTATTTTCTTGTTGCTATTTTTACTCGTTTGTTAGAATTCGGTAATCTCGGATTCTTTACGTATTTTCGGTGCTTGTTTTCTTGTTGTAATTTTTTTGCAATCAGTGTGCCAAGATCCGGTTATCTCGGATTCACAGCAGATTTTTATTGTTGTTTTCTTGCATTTTTTCTGGTTTGGTTTTCTTTATTTAAAATCCTTCACCTAACTCCTGTAAGGAATACGCCCAGACCGTGGAGCCTAGTGGCTACCCATCGGCTTAATATTCATGTACTCTCAAATTATCATTCTCCTCTCTCTTGTTGTGTGTTTTAAAAAAAATAAAAAAAAATTGTTATATTTTATTTTCAGTTTTTGTTGAAAGAAAAAAAAACATAAAAAATTATTATCTTTCATTTTCAGTTTTTGTTCTTGGTTTTGTCTTTTCCATTTCCAGTCCAATTAACCTTTCATTTTCAGTTGCATTCTCAGTTTGGCGTGAGAAATTTAAAAAGAAAAATATATATATACATTATTTACCATATAAAATCTATCTTTCTATTTCTAAATTTTCTTTCACGTATTTTTAATCCGTTTTTTTCCTTTTGATCCGGTTTTATCTTTCCATCGGTTTTAATCCCATCTCTTCTCCACTTGTAGTTTCTTTTTCAGTTTTTCCTTTGAAAGAAAAATTATAAAAATTGATATATATCTAAAATTTGTACCTTGAAAATACTTTTGTTTGTTTATTTCAATTCAGTTCTTTAATGCTTTTCCTCTATCTTATTTCTATCCTCCACCTTGCTGTCACTCTATTTTAGGCTTTCTAAGTCTAAATTTGTGGCAGATTTTAGGGTTTGGTTGCAGATTTTAGGGTTTGGTTGCAGATTTTACGGTTAGTCTACCGAATTCGGGTTTAGGATGCTGCTAACCTGATTCTAACTTGATTTGTGACTTATACTATCTTTTCCGATACTTTTAGTCTACCTTGCTCGGTCCCGCACCATACATAGATCTCCATGGCTTCACATTTTGGATTCGCTTTCAGTTTTCGTTCGTAATTTGCATTGTTAAGCCGTGGTGTTTCACACGATTATTTGGAAATTGTGTGGAGTCCCACACGGTCCTGAGGACATTTGGAGGAGACTCTTTTTGGAAGAAACTTTGGGAGCGAATTGTGGAGCGGATTCAGACTTTGGCACTCTGCAAAGCCCTAGCTGCGGCGACCAGCTGCGGCTCACCTTTGATAATCACCAGATTATTAAAGGTGTTCTGTAAGCATTACGATGCCCTGTGGGCGCAGGAGCGTGTTAAGATAGTTGGTTGACCGTTTAGAGGGTTCGTGCGTGGATTGGGTTTCATTGGACCCAATTGTATTGATCACTTGCATTTCCCAACTTTCTTTGTTTGTAATCTGGCCGTGAGTGGCCTTCCGTTTTTCGTGATTGCTTGGAGTGGATTTTACAGCTTAGATCTGGCCGTTGGTGGCCTTGGATAATTGTCTCTCTGTTTGTGTTGCTGTAGATTTGCACCTGTGGGTGCTTGGATAGCAATTTTTCTGCCTTTATAGATCTAGCCCTCCGGCCTTGCCCACTTGTTTGCAGGGTAGAAGGTTTCAATAACATGGCTTTTTGGTAGATCTGGTCATCGTGGCCTTGATAGTGACTTATTGGTTTGATTGTTGTGTTTGGCTTAGTTGCTCACTTGTTGCATTTCGTATAGATCGTGTTCATTATCTCGTCATTGTTTCCCTCTTCGTTTAATGCCCACCGATTGGAACAATTTAAAATTTCGTTCTGAGTCTACTCATAGTGGTGTAGCTTTTCGCCCATAACCTAAAGACCAAATCGATCTAGAAAGTATATCTAATTTTCCTATTACTTCGGTTCCAATTTCGAGAACATCCTCTGCGCGTTCCGGACTCACATCAATCTCTTCTTTGGCCTCCGTCTCCTCTACGCTATCTGTAGAGGAAACCAAAGACGAGAGCCTCGAGGGATTGGACTCAGGTTCCCTCTCCTTTTGGTCTTCTCCTGGTCTAATTTTTGTCCCACCTCCATACACACCGGTCAGTGACATGGCTTCCTCCTCAGAGGGCCCATGAGCAAAATGCAATTTTGCTTTTCAGAGATGAAGGGTACAATGTCCTTATCTCATTTCCGCATGTTGTATGATACCGAAATGCGCGATTTGGCATTTCCCTATCAAGATCGATTTGATCTTCGTGTAGCATTCTCTCTCTTTGGTCGGTACCTTAAAGGTTCAGCTCTCACCCTATATTTCCGCAAGTATAATACTATACTCGCGATGACAAAATTTTCCCCTCCTTTCGCTGGCACACCAGAGGTCATAGGACAAGTGGATATCCCGTTTCAGGCCGCTTTTCCCGAGGTCTTAGATGCCCAAGGTAATGTCCTAGTTCCCGCTGTCCCAAAAATTCCTCGGCAATATGCTGTGGCTGCACGTGCTGCTGTCCCAGCACAATTAGGGATGACGATTCCGTTGCGAGATCCCCTTTCGGTCATGTTTAATCTCGTAGAAGGGGAGTATCGAATGCAAAATCCAGATCAAGTGATGGAACTGATGAACTTCAAATGTAAACCGGGTGAAATCGCCCCCGCTCTACGTGCCCGTATGGAGACGTTAAGGGAAGCCTTACCGGACTTAATGTCCGATGCGGAAGCTGTCCAAAAATTTGTTGGACAGTTTCCTGATCACTCAAAACGATTTATTCAAAGTCATCTTACGCAGACATACGGCTTGAAATTTACCTTTGACCAGGCCGCCCAATATGCGGTTGAATATGAGATACAGTCGTGTTGGTGGGAAGCTCATGATCGATCGGAAGCTGCTTTCCCACTTCCCCACCAAGCAACCCATGGCCCAACAATAGGCCTTCGAAAGTGCTTGCCATGGGAGCTCTACCATTTAACCCTGGAAACAGATTATGTTTGCGTTGCGCGGAAATAAGGCATGAGGCTCGTATGTGTCCAGATAAGACGGCCACATTCACTCACTGTCAGCAGATGGGACATTATGCCCATTGATGCCATATTAATAATCTAGAGTTCTCATATCACAATCAAATCAAGAATGGGGGTATTCCCGCCCGTTCCGCCAAGCCGGTCGCTCCGCCTAAGGAGACCGAGAAAAGAATCTCCTCGTCCCCAAATTTCCCGTAGAGAGAGAGAGAAAAGTTAGAGCTGCAAGCTACTATGACAGCTATGATGAAGGAACAGTTTGTAGCTTTCATGGTGGAAATGAAGCCGCAGTTTACAGGAATGGCCCAAACAGTCGTTCATATGCCGACGTTGGCCGGTCGAACCCTTCGGGGTTCTACCGTCCAACAACGAGCAGCCACATTTGACCAAGGCTCCACAGATCATAATCGAGTTGGAAAAGTAACAAATTAATTAAAACTATAGGAGAATGAGGTAGACTCGTTAGATCCGTTTGGTCTACAAGTGATTGGCGGAAAACAACGCCACTGTGAGTAGACTTGGGACAAAAAATAAGATTGTTCCAATTGGTGGGCATAAAAGGAAAATGGGAACCACGACGACAGGGTATTCAACACGATCTATTCGAAATGCAACAAGTGAGAACCTTACCAAACACGTAGGCAACAATCTCTCTAGGAAAGCAGCAATGGCCAAATCTAATCAAAAAGTCGCTTTTACCGAAACCTCTACCCTGCAAAACGAGTGGGCAAGGCCAAAGGGCCAGATCTATTAAAAGCAAAAAATTGCTAAACAAGCACCCGAAGGTGCAGATCTAAAGCTCTACAGGCAGAAAATAGTTCTATCCAAGGCCACCAACGACCAGATCTAACCAAAAAAATTCCTCGCCAAATATACAACAAGAAAAACACAAGGCCACTCACGGCTAGATGGCAAGCATGGAAAGCGTAAACAATGGAAATGCTCAATACAATTGGGTTTGATTGCCCCAATCCACTCACGTACCCTCTAAACGATTTACAAACTATCCTATCACACGCCTGCACCCACAGGGCATCGTAATACTTACAAAACACTTTTAATAATCTGGTGATTATCAAAGGTGAGCCGCAGCTGGGGCTTTGCAGAGCGCCAAAGTGTAAATCTTCTCGACAATCCGCTCCCAAAGTTTCCTCCAAAAGGAGTCTCCTCCGAATATCCTGAAGACCGTGTAGGCCTTCACCTAGTGAATGTCCACACCCGAAGAAAGAGGGAAAGAAAAATTCGGGAACAAAGAAACAAAAGGAAAATAAACTTGGAAGTGAGATAGGGTTAGGGAAAATGAGCTGCCCAAACTCTAGGTTTTCGGCCATCCTTAGGCCTGAAGCAACCCTGAAGCAACTCTGATTCTGCAGGAAACCCTAAATCTGCAAAAAACTATAATCCTGCAGGAAACCCTAATTCGGCAGAAAACCATAATTCTGCAGGAAACCCTAATTTCTGCAGAAAAACCCTAATTTTGACATAAAAACCCTAAAATCTGCAGAAAAACCCTAATTTGACAACAAAAAACTGAATTGTCAGAAAATATAGATGTAAATCTGCAGGAAAAAAATAGAATAGGCTAAGGTAAGAGGGAAACTCTCGAAAGAATAAATTGGAAAAACAAGTAAAAGTATTTTAAATGTGTAAATTTTAGATATATATCAATTTTAATCATTTTTCTTTCAAAGGAAAACTGAAAGAGAAACTACAAGTGGAGAAGAGATAGAATTAAAACCGATTGAAAGATAAAACCGGATCAAAAGGAAGAAACCGGATTAAAAATAGGTGAAAGAAAATATAGAAATGGAAAGATAGATATTATTGTTGTTCTGAGACAAGTGTTGGTACTGAAGATGAAGAAGATGCAGCAGTAGTCATCGTAGAACAAATCAAGAGAGGAAGCTTCCACAAATACCGATGGCTGAACAGCAACTTTGACAGACTATAACTTTCGGAAAAACGCTCCAAACGTCCTGAAAATTTGCCACAATGTAGATAACATACAAAGAAACACACACACAAAATTTCAATCAATTCCGCTCACAAATCTGTGAGATATATAGAAATGAAATTACATAAAACTGAGTGTACAGTTTTCATATCATTTGTTCCTAAAAATCAAATTCACTAAGTCCTACTTTTATACACCGAAACTACACTAAGCTGTACGGAGGCATTCCAGCCGTACATCTAACATTCTATCACAAATATTTACACCGAAGTTCAGACAACGTAAAGTGATAATGATCTAGTCACGCCTCGTCACTATTTGTTGGCGGCTGTCAGCGGTCCGATTAGAGGATTTGGCACCGTAGAATTGACTTCACGAAGTCCAGTGGTCCTGCCGAATTTCCGTACGTCCACGGAGGACATACTCACGCATTCTCCCAAGTGACGACACGTGTCCTAAGTGTGAATGAACCGTGAACTCCCAACTTCACTGTCACACTAATTTCGGTAAGTACTGAACCGAACTCAACCAAAAATAGCTTAAGTCCTGAACAGCTCTCTCTCACAGCTGAGGCATAAAGAGGACTAAAGCTTTCTAAGAACAACACTCCCCTAAAGCTTTAGACTCTGCTAGTCACTCAGTCCACATGCCTCTCTACAGAACTTCAATTTGGGAGCAAGTAAGGGTTTCGTCATCATATCAGCCACCATTTGCTCATCCGGTAAATAACTCAACTTCAAGACTTTTCCCATCACCTTTTCTCTTACAAAGTGTAGCTTGATATCAATGTGCTTACTCTTAAAGTGATGACTGGGATTAGATGCAATAGTGATTGCTGCCTGATTATCACACCACACTATCTGTGGTCCAGATTGCATAAAGAGAAGCTCTTGGGGAAGAGACTTTACCCAAAGTAACTCTTTAACTGCCGAGCTGGCAGCCATGTACTCAGCCTCCATGGTAGACTGAGCCGTTACCTTCTGAAGTTTGCTGCTCCAGCAGCAAGTTCCACTTCCGATCTTCAAAATGTATCCGGTGGTGGAGCGTCGGCTCGGCATATCTCCGTAGCTCGCATCGCTCCATGTATGAATTTTGACTTCCTCTCCACCGAGAGAGAGTCTAAGATTTTGAGTTCCTGCAAGATAACGAAGAACTCTCTTTGCTGCCTCATAGTCTGATTTCCTTGGATTCTGAAGGCTTCGGCTTAAGGCTCCAACCGCTGCTGCGATGTCGGGACGAGTACAATTCATGAAATAAATGAGGCTTCCGACAATCTGCCAGTAAGGAATGGAGGACATAGAATCTGCCTCCTCTGAATCTAAGAAACCATCAACCAAAACACCAACATCCGTTTCCGTGCCTTCCAATTTCTGCCTGAATTCCATAGGAGTGGCACTCCCCTTTGCGTCCGACATGCCAAACTTTTCTAACATGTTCTTGATTGCTTCCTTTTGAGTTAAATAAATAATTTTGTGTTTCCTGTCTCTTTCTACTTGAATTCCTAGAATATACTTAGCCTCACCCAAGTCTTTCATTTCAAACCGGGAATTCAAAGCTGATTTTATTTTATTAATCTCATTGATGGATTTGCTAATTAGTAGCAAATCATCTACATAAACTGCCACATAAATCACTCTATCATCACCTTGCATTACATAGACTGAGTGATCTGAACTGATCCTGGTAAAGCCTAGATTGGTTAAAAACTCATCTAATTTCAGGTTCCATTGCCTCGGAGCCTGTTTCAGACCATAAAGGGACTTCAACAGTTTACAGACCAGATTTTCTTTCCCTTTTTCTGCATACATCTCTGGCTGCTTCATATAAATTACTTCCTCCAAATCACCATGCAAGAAAGCTGTCTTAACATCCATCTGATGCAATTCCATATCTTCTATTGCAGCAAGAGATAGCAAAACTCTAACAGTAGGAAAGCGAACCACAGGAGAGAAGGTCTCTTCATAGTCAATTCCCTCCTTTTGGCTAAATCCCTTAGCAACCAGTCTAGCTTTATATCTTTCAATTGTATTATCAGGATTCAATTTTAATTTGAAGACCCACTTACAACCGATAGCTTTCCTGTTCGGTGGGAGCTCCACAAGTTCCCAAGTTTGGGCTTCCAGAATTGACTTTATCTCTTCATTTGCAGCCGAGATCCAATGATCCTTTTCAGGAACGGAAAAAGCTTCATGAATAGTAAGCGGCTCCCCTGTGCTTGCAGAAAAAGCACTCTCAACTCGGTCGCCTCGAAGGCGGCTACTTTGCCTTCTTCCCCCCGGAAAATCTGACGCGGGATCGGTTGGTTCCTTAGATTGCTGCACAAGGCGTGTATTCGGAGGAGCATCGACAGAAAGAGCAGCTCCAAAAGGAGTATTAGATGGCTCAGAGGCATTTGGGAGAGAGGTAGAAGAAGTAGAAGAGGATGGAGTAAAAGGTACCTGCTCAAGAATGATATACTCTTGTATTTTCTCATTCTTTTCAGCTGCATCCATGCTAAAAACGTAAACAGACTGACTTTCTTCTTTAATCTGAATATTCCTGGCTGTTTGAAGACATACTCTCTGAGGATTATACACTCGATAACCTGCAGATTCATCATCGTAGCCTAAAAAGACGCCAAGTAAATATTTTGGACTAAGCCTCCAATTAGGAAGATTATCCAAGATAAAACATTTGCTACCAAAAACTCTAAAATGACTAACATTTGGCTTTTTGCCTGTCCAAACTTCCTAAGGTGTCTTACCCCTAACAGCCTGGGTTTCCACTCTATTTCTGATGTAGGAAGCACAATGAAAAGCTTCCCCCCAAAACTTTGGATCCACACCTTTATCGGCCATCATAGGTCGAGCACATTCAGTCAAAGTCCGATTAAGTCTCTCGGCAACACCATTTTGTTCCGGTGTGTACGGAGCAGTAAATTCACGAGAGATGCCATTCTCTTTCAAAAAATCAGCAAATGCATGAGATACATACTCTCCACCATTATCCGTTCGCAAAGCAAGAATAGATTTGCCGTGAAGTTTCTCCGCCCAGATTTTGTAGTGCTTAAAGTGAGTGAAGACTTCTCCCTTCTCCTTCATGAAATATAGGCGACTATATCGGGAGTAATCGTCTGTAAAGGTGACAAAGAAGCGGCTGCCACCAAGAGAGGGAACTTTGGAAGGGCTGAAGACATCAGAGTAAATAATACCAAGGAGATCTGTGGCTCGATGATCAGAAACTTGTGGTAGAGGAAGCTTGTGAAGCTTTCCGAGAGCACAACCATCACAAACATGGGACTCTTTTTGACCAAGCTTGACTCCCTCTATCATATTATGGTTTATCATCTCAGTAAGTCTCTCATGGTGCACATGACCAAGCCTTTTATGCCACAAAACATTATCACATAGGACACTGGAGTACGCAAAATCAATTTTATTAGCCAGGTCCATGCGGTACAAAAAGTTTGGGCCTCTAGTTCCTACTAGAGCTACTCTTCCATTCTTGCTCACTATTTTCTTGCCATTTTTCTGGAGAACCTCAAAGCCTTTGCTTTCAGCTACAGACGTAGAAAACAGATTTTTCTTGAACTTTGGAACATACAAGACATCATACACAGTTCTCTTAACAACCTTTCCATCTATCACACAATCGAGATCTATGTTTCCTTTGGCATTTGATTCAACAGCATAGCCACAAGCATAAAAGATCTGACGTAAAGGAATAGAAGACATCTCCTTAAACCAAGACTTGTTCCAACACATGTGTGAAGAGCTGCCGGAATCCATTTGTTGGCGGCTGTCAGCGGTCCGATTAGAGGATTTGGCACCGTAGAATTGACTTCACGAAGTCCAGTGGTCCTGCCGAATTTCCGTACGTCCACGGAGGACATACTCACGCATTCTCCCAAGTGACGACACGTGTCCCAAGTGTGAATGAACCGTGAACTCCCAACTTCACTGTCACACTAATTTCGGTAAGTAATGAACCGAACTCAACCAAAAATAGCTTAAGTCCTGAACAGCTCTCTCTCACAGCTGAGGCATAAAAAGGACTAAAGCTTTCTAAGAACAACAATTATATGGTAAATAATGTATTTATATATTTTTCTTTTTAAATTTCTCACGCCAAACTGAGAATGAAAACTGAAAATGAAAGGTAAATTGGATTGGAAATGGAAATGACAAAACCAAGAACAAAAAATGAAAATGAAAGATAATATTTTTTCTTTTCAACAAAAATTGAAAATAAAATATTACAATTTTTTTGATTTTTTTAAACACAAAACAAGAGAGAGGAGAATGATAATTTGAGAGTACAAGAATACTAAGCCGATGGGTAGCCACTAGGCTCCACGGTCTGGGCGTATTCCTTACAGGAGTTAGGTCTAGGATTTTGAATAAAGAAAACACAACCAAAAAAATGCAAAAAAACAACAATAAAAATCTGCGGAGAATCTGAGATAACCAGATCTTGTAGGCTGATTGCAAAAAATTACAACAAGAAAAAAAACAATGAAAATATGTAGAGAATCCGAAATAACCAAATTCTAACAAACAAGTAAAAATTGCAGCAAGAAAATACAAGAAAGCAACGATAAAAATCTGCACAAAGTTTGAGAAAACCGGATTTTGACACACTAATAACCAATTGTAGAAAATGATAGCGGGAAGCAAGCAATGGAAAATGGTAGAGAATCCGAGGAAACCGGATTATTTCAAACCACCAGCGAACTCCAACCAAGGCAACAAAAATTAGACAAGAAAAAGTAAAACACTAATTCACAAAAGGCATCCACAAAGGTTTAGAAACAGCTTGAGAAAGTAGGAAAAATCCACACTAAAAGAGGTTGTTGAAAGGAAACCGTGCGGACTCCGGCCGAAACCGAGTGAATTAACTTGTAGGTCTTACAATGAAAGTTTAATGAGGAAAGAGAAAAGCTAAGCTCTCAAAAAACTAAAACAGAAAAAGCCTTCCAGGGAAAAAACTGACAATTTGACTAAGGTAAAAGATAAGGGAAAAGGACAGAAAAATGTAAGTCCTCTTTGACCAATTCGTGTACTCTCAAATTATGAGAGTACAAACCTAACGTAATCGCCTAAGTACTAACGAAATAGCCAAAGTACTTATTACTGACATTTGCTAACTAAACAATCACGTGAGAGTATTTCACTATACAATTTACGATTAGTTTGGGTCTTGGCCAATAAGCGACCAAAACCATATGCTTACGTTACAAAATTCACAATCCGCGGATTAAACCCTTCCTAGCTACATGAAAATGTGTGAACCTACATGGGTTCACGATTTAAAATTAAACCAATCACCGTGCGTCGCCAACATTTCGAAATCGCACGCCGCGTCACCTATGTTTCGTAATTGTACATCGCGTCACTGATGATTGAAATTGTACGTCGCGCCACCGACATTCCGAAATCATACTTCGCGAAACAAATATATAAAATTGACTGTCACGTCACGCCAAAATCTGCGAGAGAAAACTTAAGTACGGACGTGAATTTGAAAATGAATCGTCGGCTGAAATTTTGGGAAATGAAGTATGTACGGTCAACCTCGTTGTTGAAAATTACGGGAAATGTAAGGCGTACGGTCAAACTTGTCGTCGACGCAAATTACGGTCTACGTAGGTATATACGGACGGTCAACTTGCAACGTAAGTATGTATGGACCTGCGAAACCATAATAACACCCAAATGCAAATTAGTGTGGCAGCCGCTCATCCTAAAACCTAAATATTAACGAGGAAAGTGGCCGACGAGATGCGGCATGACAGCTGTCGTGCATGCGTCTAATCGAACCAAAAAACATGCAACCCACCAGTTGTAAAGAAAAAGTGGAACAAACGAGCAATGAAAATCCTCAAACAAAAGAATTATAATACAAAGCAAAAATGAATATGACAATGTGAAAATGAAATAACGGGTGGAAAGGATAAAAGGTGGAAGGTGAGTGGGAAGCTGAGAGAGAGAACCATTTATTCCCCCCTCTTGCTCTTTAGCCTGCGAAGGAGTTGGCCAACACAATCGGAAGCCCGCGAAGACGTGAATCATAAGTCTCCTCTGTAATGAGTATCCCCTTGGAATCCACGTCCTGCGAAAAATCCAGCAAATAATGTGAAGCACCCATCTAGGCATGCTCCTTAATAGCCATGTAAGCTGCACCCTGTGAACTCAACATCCCATTAGAAGCCATCTTGACAATCTTGAGGATGCATGGAGAGAATGCATGTAAGTATCAAATGTGGTTACACCAGCATAAGCCAAAAGTGCTGTCGTTGAATGAGCCATGATAGGCAAGGGCTTCCGTGCCAAAATAAGTGGAAGTCAAATCTTCCGCTCAAGAAAATGATTCAGTCTGTAAGATAATATTTGGTTGTACATATCTATAGCGTCGCCAACCCAAAACTTAACATCCTGGCCAACCAAATATTCATAATCGCTACACTTAGTAACGAGCGCATGTGAAGAAATTTCAGAAAATTCAGTTTCGGTTTCGGTTTGAAACCAAAACACGAAAGGGTTCTTGGTGATTCAAAGGACCGGCTCCGTGGTACCAGCTAAACTTAGTAACCGTGTGGCTGTGGGTTGCAGCTTGTCTGCCGTGAGGCCAAGCTTCAACGCAAATCCAAATCGGAGGATCACGAGTTTGGCTCCGGTGTCCATGAGAGGGAGGGAAGGGGCGACACCATTGACTGTGAATGAATGTCGACTGTTATCAAGAAAGCTAATGTGAGGATCTAACGTGCTATGTTCGTCCGTTGAAATTGGCAGGATTGCCGTCAGATTGCGATTTAGTTGCCACGCGCGTAAAGCGGCGGCGGCAAGGACCTCACCCGAATAGGAGAGGCCTTGGGCACGTCCTCAATCATGGCCGAAAGGATGCTCAACCGTTCTTTGACTTGCTGAGCATCTTGGATTGTACTATCCAAGATTGTAAGTGCTTCAGCTGCAATAGCTGAAGCCGTTTTTGGAAGAGGAGAGAGAGGTTCCTTCTCAAAAGATAGTGGAATACGAGAGTTTGTTATTTTTCCGACTCGATTATGATCCGGCAAGCCTTTGTCAAACGCGGTTGTTTGTTGTTGGACAGTGGAATCCCGAAAGGGTTTGACTGGTCAACGTTGGCATGTGAACGACTGTACGGGCCATTCGGATAAACAATGACTTCATCTCCGACATGAAAGCGGCGAACTGTTCCTTCATCATAGATGCCATAGTAGCTTGCAGCTCTATCTTATCTCTCCCTCTACGAGACATTTTAGGAGGTGTAGATTTTTTTTCGGTCTCCTTAGGCAGAGTGACCAACCTGGCGGAACGGGCGGGAATACCCCCATTCTTAAATTGATTCTGATATGAGAACTCTAAGTTTTTAATATGGCATCGATGGGCATAATGTCCCCTCTGCTGACAGTGAGTACATGTGGCCGTCTTATGTGGACGCATGCGAGCCTCATGCCATGTTTCCCCACAACGAAAACATAATCTGTTTCCAAGGTTAAACGGTGGAGCTCCCAAGGCAAGCACCTTCGGAGGCCTATTTTTGGGCCATGGGTTGCTTGGTGGGGTAAGTGGGGAAGCAACTTCCGATTGATCATGAGCTTCCCACCTACACGATTGCATCTCATATTCAACCGCATATTGGGCGGCCTGGTCAAAGGAAAGTGGCCGACAGGATGTGGCATGACTGATGCCAAAATATATACAAGCTTAGTGGGATAGAGGCGGCTACCTCCTAAATTTCCTAAGTCCTAAACCCTTCTCACAACCCCTATCTATTGATCTACGACCTAATCAGAAAACTGTAAAGTACATAAAGTTATTATGGTCGGTGTACTTTCTGTACGTTCTTTGTACGACTTGGCCATTGAGTGGACTCCTATCTCCCCGAACTTGTCCTTATGCTCTCTGGGATTCCTACTACCCAATGTTATCTTGCCACGTGGCTCTAGGTCATGTCATTTGTTGAAAAAGGTATTTTATAGTATTGTTTTATTTGGTCTTCTAGCAGCCCTCATACTTGTCGTAGTCATTGAGGACTTGCACGTAACCATGGCTGTCTCATGTAGGTAAGGAGACAGAGGAGAAGCTTTAGTTTCATGCAAAACTTAGGCGGTCCCTAGTAGGACTTGAACCGGTGACCTCCGGGTATTGGCCGGCCGACGTAGTCTTAGCCTTAACCGGTAGGTCCTGACGAAACGTTATGTTTATTGGGTTTGGTATTAATTTATATTGTAACACGTCGACATACTTCACTTAACATATTACGGGGCGAAGTGAACATGAAAAGTGCGAGACCGCACGAAACAAAGTATCACACGAAACGACATAAAATTTTGAGGGACAAATTTGAAAGTCGTTCGCGATCGACGGCTCGCGGAGGAGCCGGAGTTCTGAAATAATTTTTTGGCGGTTTGCTGAGCATATGTCGGCGGGTGACACGTGGCGGAGGATGATTAGATAGCAGTTATCACGGAGGGAGCAACTTCGGTTCAAGAATTGACACGCCTCAATAGGGCTGCCATGGTGTACTATGGCCGTACAAGAAGTACAGCGGTACCCGTACCTTCTTGTACCTTACAATGTTTTGATTGGATAGGTACACTAGTAGTAGGCTTAAAAGGTAGTTTAAGACTTAGAATATTTCTTGGATTTCAGCCTCTCTCCAGAGTGCTCTAAATTTATAGGCCATCTTTGGCTAGCCATAACTTAATGCTCATGGGAGCAATTTTAGTGATTCCTTTTGAAGCGAACTCACGAAAGTCCAAGCTATACAGGGGTGAAGTCGATCTGAGTTTTTGCGACCCAAGGTGGGACTTATTCATTGTCAAATTCAAAAGTGCATATACTATCCTAGAGGCTTCACATAAGCTGGACATTCTGTGTACCAATGGAGGTCACAGAATTACAGGTTATGGGCCCACCCTCTAAGTTGCCCATTTTATATGGAACAATGTTCATATATTAGGAAACGATGACGAGGGGTGCATTATTTGAAAAAAAATGAAACTCTAAGACCTCCATTAGCCCTCAGAGTAAGCAGATCCAAAAGAAGCAAATCTAGATAGTGCCGACTCTAAGTTGATATAAACCCAAATGACTGACCCCTTGACAGTCACAACCCAATAAAAATTCACCCATGTGAAATAACACTTTTTTGCGTGCTTAGTTTGTTACAAAATGCAAAGTTAGAATATAAGATTTGGACACATTCACCCACTTTGAATTTCCCTTAGAAATACCTCCACCTTGGCAGACAAAAACTCTGATCGAGTACACCCCTGTGTAGCCTAGACTCCATTGAGTCTGTAGCGAAAAGAATCACTGAAAATGGTCAAGTAAATTGATAGATATAGCTTGCCAAAGTTTGCCTTTTATACAAGATGCTCTCTGGGAGAGGCGACCACCTACCCAAAATATTCTAAGTCCTATTCCCTCTTTAGCACCCCTTCCAATGAAGTACGACGCCAATCACAAGACTGTACTGTACAGAAAAGTATAGGCGCCAGTGTACTTTCTGTACAGTAGATGTACGACAGGCCATACAGGTGACATCTGTCACATCTGAGCTTGTTGATTTGCACTCCGGAAATCCCGCAACTGAGTACGATATTGCCACGTGTAATTCGGAGTGGCAGCGTCGGAAAAAGCCAAGGCGGACTTTTCGGAATCCCGGCTTGCACCACGGCCGTCGATTTCTCATCGCATTTTTATCCAGACCGTTGAAACAAATGTCCGTAACATTTGTTTCATGCGTCATAAAAGGTACACCGCGTTCTATGCCAAAGATTCTGTCCTAGTAGTTAAATGGAATCTTTGCCCTGTTATTTATTTAAATACCTATCGTACCCTATATGTCCTAGCACTGATCCTAGTCTACAGGATAAAGCTGTCACCTACCGGTTAATCTAACAGACGTTAGGTACCAGGATCAAATCTCGGAGCCGGCAATCATTTTGGTACAGACTAAGTAGTAGCCTGTTTTCTGTCACCTTAGACAGCATGGGCAGCCATGGCTGTAGCTCTCTCTCCAGTCTTCAGTGACTACAACAAGTATGGGGACTCGAGAGTGGAGCGAGAACCAGACTCCCTTTGCTTTATTTCTTCTTTTTATTTTCCTATTAAGACCTAGAAAATACATAACTTTCAACACTCCCCTTATTTTTTAGTCTACTTTTCTGCAAACAAAATATAAAATTCTTTCTTTTCTTTTTCTTATTTTTTTTCTTCTCATAAAGCTTTAAGCAAATAACCTTCTATTTAAAACAATGCATTAGATGAACTGAAATAACAATTACATCACACATTTCATTTAGCACCCCACTTATCATAAATCCGATCAAATATTTTATCCACCTCCTCCCGTTTTCATCCAACCAGAATCTACTTTCCCTTTTGCATTTCCAACAGTCAGCCACATCCTCAACATGCAACACATATCCAGATGATAACCCTTTTACAGACACATCTTCACAAGCGACATCACACCAACTAGTGATGTCAAATCCATCCACCCCCAAATATTCCCAAAAAACACTAGTTCCCACTAAGTTCCTCATAAGATCTACATCTTTCGTACTCATATTTTTATCCATGATAATTACCCCATTTTCTGAACTTCCCTCACTCTCTCCCATGGAATTCTTTCCACTATCACTTTCTAATTTAATTCCCAATAAATATTTCTTCCCCCTAAACCTTTAATCAAATATTTCTCTTCTCCCCTATCTTTTAAAACCTCTTCGAGTTTCACTTCTCCCATTTCCTTGGAATCCGTTGAAGTCTCCCTTTCCGACCAGTTTTCTATTTCCCTATTATCTATAAAATTATCCTCATTAATTTTATCTTTCCCGTTTTGACTTATGGATCCTAGATCTGACTTTCTCATTTCTAAGTCATACACTCTACTCTCCTCGACATCCTCAAGTACCTCCTCTCTCTTTACTTCCGTTATACCTCCTAAAGCACACTGTTGCTTTCGTGGAATTTATGTGTGCTTTTCTCTCTTCCCTATACTACTACTCCGGAGAAGCTCTAAAATATCTTCATCCTCTTTCTCCTCTTCCCCTTCTTCCTCCTCATCCACATTCCAACTTCCAAGTTTTTCCAAACAAGGGCATTCCTCCATATAATGACCCGGTTCCCTACAAAAGACGCAAACCCCCTTTTTCGAAGCTCCCCTTTCTTTTCCTCTCCCTCTCTTTCTACCAAAGTTCCGATAAGGTTTACCTTTGTCTTTCTTCCTCTCATCACGCTTCCGCTCGTCACTGCCGTTCCTCTCATCACGCTTCCGCCAACCTCTACCAACTGTAAATGCATTCACCCTGTCACTTCCCCTACGAAGCTCCAAAGTGCTTTCCCTCACAAGAATTATCCCCAGGGTAAAGCTCCAAGTCCCTGAGGAGCCATCCATTGCCTGCATACGACAAATGATGTTTTCGTACTCATCTGGGAGTTTCATCAGTAGTGTATTAATCTTCCTCTCCTCAGATTCTAAATATCGCGCACTAGCAAGCTCAACATATAGCGCAGCAATATCATTGCAAAACTCTATCATGCTACAGCCTGTATAAACATAGGCATCTATTTCTTGGTTTACTAATTGCTGCCTCTCAATAGTCTCACTCTTATAAATCTGACTTAGTGCTTCCCATAACTCTGAAGACTTCTTTAAGTTTATAAAAGTGATAGCTATGGACTTAGACACGTTTCTAAGTATGAGATGCTTGGCTATACTATTTTTGTATTCCCATATTTTTCTTTCATTTTCTTAAGTTTTAAACCCTACAAATGGAACCATAGCTGAGAGCCTAGCTCCCCTCACCATAAGTGTCCCTTTTTCCTTCTCCCCTATTTCCCTATCTACGGAAAGATTTTTCCCTTCACCTTCCGTTGCATCTGAACTACGTTTGATATTTTGGGTAGCCTTAGATGATTCTCCATAGTAAGCTCCTCCAAAGCCAGGTGGCGGACATCTCACTTGTCTCGAAACAATTCCCCATAAGTGCTACTCAAAAAACAATCCCTCCATTGTAAGCTCCAAATAAGTGAAGCCTGTTCCATCAAACATTGGCACCCTAGATGGTGGGCCCATAACCTGAAACTCTGAGACCTCCATTGGCCCTCAGAGTAAGCAGATCCAAAAGAGGCTAATCTAGATAGTGCCGACTCCAAGTTGATATAAACCCAAATGACTAACCCCTTCCCAGTCACAACCCCAATATAGATTCACCCCTGTGAAATAACACTTTCTGTGTGCTCCGTTCCACCACCAAATGCAAAGTTAGAATATAAGATTTGGACACATTCACCCACTTTGACTTTCCCTTAGAAATACCGCCACCTTGGCAGAAAAAAACTCTCATCAACTACACCCTTGTGTAGCTCGGACTTCCGGGAGTCCGCAGCAAAAAGAATCACTGAATATGGTCAAGTAAATTGATAGATATGGCTTGCCAAAGTTTGCGTTTTATACAAGATGCTCTGTGGGAGAGGCGACTGTAACTCTGAGACCTCCATAGGACCTCAGAGTAGGCAGCTCACACGAAGCCTCTAGGATAACCTTGACCCCTTTGTGTTTCAGCAAGAATAACTGCCACCCTGGCAGACCAAAACTCTGACCACCTTCACCCCTGTAAAGGCAAGACTCCCCTGATTCTATAGCAAAAAGAATCTCTGAATTTGCTCCCCTGAGCAGTAAGTTATGAAGGGTCAAAGTTGACCTTTTGTACAAGAGCTCTTTGGGAGAGAGGGTCTAATCAATCAAATTTTTCTAAGTCCTATCTCTCTCTAAAACTCATCTACTGAAGTACGGCACCAATCATAATAGTGTATCATCCATAAAGGTACATGTACCGTTGTACTTTATGTACCGATATTGTACTACATGGCCAAAAAGTCGACACATGTCATTTTTGGATTCGTTCTTGGAATCCCAGGAGATGTCGTAATCCAATGTGATTGTGCCACGTGGCAATTGACGTGACGTCAACCGCAAACCGCCGAAAACCTATTCCACGATCTCGGCATGCTTCGAGGCCGTCCGATTAAGGTGGATTACAATCATGACCGTTATAAATACTTCCGGAGTATTTGTTTCGCTTTCTAAACAAAATGCTCAGTATTTGTTTCGTATGTTTCGTGCGCCGTACTTTACAAACTGTATCTATGTTTAAAGATCCCGTTAAATGAAATAGACTACGTGTTAACATTTAAATAACTATCAAACCAAATATCTCCAAGCATGATGGCAGACTAAATGGCTAAGGCTACAGGCTAAGTGTTGGACGGTAGGTACTAGGTTCAAATACTAAGTCCGTCAATTTATATTTTGGTAAATCTACCAAAATCTACAACCCGTAACTCTATCTCTAATCAGCATAGGCAGCCATGGCTCTAGCTCCCTCTTCAACCTTCAGTGACTACGACAAGTGTGGGGGCTGAAGAGAGAAGTTAGAGGCAGACTGCCTCGGCTTCTTTTCTGCATTTTGCAAAACCTAGAAAATACTAAAAATAACCTTTTTATTTCTACACTCCCCTTACTTTCTAGTCACTTTTTTTTTAAGACCACACTTCTCCCGGCAGAAAATTAGTTTAGGGGAAGGAACAGGTTTGGTCATCATATCAACTACCATTTCACTATCTGGTTTATACTCCAAACTGATTATCTTGTTTTCTACTTTCTCCCTAACAAAGCTAAGCCTAATGTCCATGTGTTTGGCTTTAAACTGATGTTCAGGATTGGCGGAAATGGCAATGGCAGCCTGATTATCACAAAACACTTTTTGGACACCACTCTTAAGTTGACCAAGCTCACCAAGCAAAGACTTGACCCACATTATTTTTTTTACAGCAGAGCAAGAAGCCATGTACCCAGCTTCCATGGTGGACTGGGCAATGACTCTTTGCTGCTTACTGCTCGAGCAGCAAGCCCCATCACCCACATACAATACATATCCAGATGTGCATCTCCTCATAGGAGCATCCCCATAGCTAGCATCACTCCAAGTGGTGATGTCAGTATTGTTCCCACCCAAATGCAACCATAGATCCCTAGTCCCTATGAGATATCTAAGGACTCTCTTAGCTGCCTCCCAATCTTTCTTAGTGGGAGCATTCAGACTCCTACTTAGTACTCCTACAGCTGCGGCTATGTCCGGACGGGTATAATTCATAAAATATATTAGGCTGCCCTCTACTTCTCTATAAAGGATGGTCTGCATAAATCTTTTCTCTTCCGGGCCTACCTCATCATCTAAGATTATAACTCCCTCTTCCTCACTCCCCTCGCTTCCCTTTTTTAATTCCATAGGAGTGGTACAACTATTAGCCTTGTCGATTTGGAATTTTTCTAACATGTTTCCAATGGCCTCTTTTTGAGTTAATCTTATTATTTTTCTATCTCTATCTCTCTCTACCTGAATTCCCAAAATATACCTTGTTTCTCCTATATCGTTCATCTCAAATCTTTCTTTTAAATCATTTTTCAACTTATTTATTTTATCCATAGATTTACTTAAAACAAGCAAATCATCGACATAAATTGCAATAAAAATAATTCCTTCCTCATCTTCAAACAAATATATAGAGTGATCTGAGCTGATCCGAATATATCCCAAACCTATAAGAAACTCGTCGAGCTTCTTGTTCCATTGCCGAGGCGGCTGTTTCAGCCCATACAAAGATTTGATCAATCGGCATACCTTGCTTTCCTCCCCTTGCTCCACAAATCCTTCGGGCTATCGCATAAAAATTTCCCCTTCCAACTCTCCATGTAGGAAGGCCGTCTTGATGTCCATCTGATGCACTTCCATGTCTTCTGCTGCCACCATAGTGAGAAGTATCCGAACCGAAGGAAACCTAACGACCGGAGCAAAAGTCTCCTCATAGTCAATTCCCTCTTTCTGGGTAAATCCCTTTGCCACTAACCGAGCCTTGTAGCGCTCAATGGTGTTATCCGGGTTGAGTTTCAGCTTAAATACCCACTTACACCCAATTGGCTTCCTGTCAGGAGGACAATCCACCAATTCCCATGTATCGGCCGCCATAATTGAGGCCATCTCCTCATTTATGGCTGTTTTCCACCGGTTTTTTTCAGGACAAGTCATTGCCTAATTATAAGTTTGAGGTTCATCGGGGTGAGACAGTTTGGTTACCTTATTGTTAACTTGTCTCTCTTGCAGTCTTTTAATGCTTCTTCTTCCTCCCTCAAACTCGGTTGCCGGAATAGATGGTTCTCTTGGATTTTTCCGAACAGTTTCTACTTCTCCCCTATCCCTTGATTCCGGGTCGATTTCCACCACGTCTTCCGCTTCGGTTGGAGTTAATACAAGGGATTCCACACTTGGGTCCTTCTCGATCTGATCCGTACCTGCAAAATCATCATCTTCTTGAAATCCTGGATAGTTAGGAAGCTCAAAGTCATCAGAATTTTCTGACTCAAATCTGATCTTGACTGTCCTTGTATGCTTAAAGGGATCAATAAATTTTCCTTCATCCATAACCACTAGATGCTTCACTAGAATAATATCCTCTCTTTTGAGATCAAAGACTCTATATCCTTTTACATCTTCATCATATCCTAGTAGATATCCTGGTTTTCCTTTTGGGTCTAACTCCCAGTTTGACCGATCTGTGTCTAAACTGAACACTTGACTAGCGAAAACCTTCAAGTGTGAAACATCTGGTTTTCGGCCTGTCCATCTCTCATAAGGTGTTTGGCCTTTTACTGCTGAAGTAAGAACTCTATTTTTGAGATAATTTGCACAGTTTATTGCTTCGGCCCAAAACTTCTTTCCTATCTTCTTATCGGACAACATACTCCTAGCACTATCACTCAGTGTTCTATTTAATCTTTCAGCTACACCATTCTGCTCAAGATTTTCAGGAACTGTCTTTTGGTGTTGCACTTCATCTTCTCCCAAAAAATCCTCAAACTGGTTAGAGGTATACTCTCAACCATTGTCACTCCTTACTCTCTTGATTGAGGTTTCATGGAGTTTTTCACTCCATGCTTTATATTGTTTAAAGCATTCCTGAGCCTCTGACTTATTTTTCAAAAAATACACCCTGGAATACCGAGACCAATCATCAGTGATAGTCATCATAAATCTCTTTCCCCCGGGTGATGGCACTCTGGCCGGCCCCCAAATATCTGTGTGTACTAAATATAGAATCTTTTCTCCGTTATAGGTGGCAGTTTTTGGGAAGGGTAACCTGTGTGCTTTCCCTTGAGCACATCCACTACAATCACTTAGATTCTCACTATCACCGAACAGAATTCCTTCCACTACTCCCATCTTTTTCGTCTCTCTTAACTTGTCTAGATTCACATGCCCAAGCCTCTTATGCCACAACATTATATCATGAACACCAGCATAATAAAGTTTTTTCTTTTCATTGCTTAAAATCAGCCTAAACATCCCTTGGCTACCTTTTTCAGCAGTGAAATAAACTTCCTCCTCAAAGCTAGCAGTAAAGACTCCTTTCCTAGTGCTAGTATCAAAACCCTTATCATCTAAAACAGACGTAAAGATGAGGTTTTTGTTCAGCTCCGGAATAAACAACACATCGGAGAATGTAACTATAGATGTCTTTCCTTCTACTAACACTTTTAGATCTACCGATCCTACAAGAGTAGTAGTGACTATCCTCCCATCCCCGTACTCTATCTGAAATTCTGTGGTCTCCATTGACCCACAGAATGAGCAGCCTATGTAAAGCCTCTAGGATAATATTTGCCCCTTCTACTTTCCTGCTGAATAAGTGCCGCCCAGGCACACAAATATTCTGACCACTCTCACCCTTGTGAGGAGAAGACTCCCCTGAGTCAAACGCAAAAAAAATCACTGAATTTGCTCACCCGAGCAGTAAGTTATGGCTGGTCAAAGATGACCTTAATAGTTACAAGCTCTCTTAGAGAGAGAGGTACCTAAATATTACTAAGTCTCGGTCTTCCTACTCACGACTACCTACTACTAAACCCTAGTCCAATAGGAACACTATAAAGTACAAGAAGGTACAATGGGCGATGTACTTATTGTACGACAAGGTCTACAAGGTGACACCTGTCATATCGGAAGCCATGGTTCCTCCTCCCATCTTCTCTGGTATCAAATAATGTGGCGCCACGTGGTACCGCGTGACGCTATATGCGTATGCCGCCGAAAAGCTCACTTCGCGTGGCGGCTATAATGCCGGCGGTCCGATCAAAACATATTTTACACGGTTCAGATTCGCGTACATGCAGAAATTGCTCATTTTGGTTAGTCTGCTGTTAATTAGCTGTTTCGTTAATGTTTATATATTTATGAAACCCGTCACGTGTAACATTTCGTAACGCCTTAATGGTTAAGGCGTTAGGCTATAAAGAATCTAGAGGTCACAGGTTCAAATCTAGACTTAGGCATCATTTTAGCCAAAATACCCTTAACTGCACAAACTGCCACTTTCTAAATATGGCGGCAGCCATGGTGCGCCTTTGACCCTTACTCTCTTTCTTTAAAACAAAACTAAAATAAGGAAGTGAACTATTAATTACCTCTTTTCAACACTCCCCTTAATTCCTAGTCACTTTTCAATTTTAATCCACAGTTTTCTCTGCAATAAATCAACTTAGGGGAAGGCACTGCTTTTGTCATCATGTCTGCAATCATTTCTCTATCATTTTTATGAACCAGTTTAATAATTTTATTTTCTACCTTCTCTCTGACAAAGCTTAGTCTAATATCCATATGCTTAGCTTTGAAGTGATGTTTCGGATTAGCTGCAATCGAGATAGCAGCTTGATTATCACAAAAAACATTTTGAGTTCCAGACTTCATGAACCCAAGTTCTTCAAGAAGAGATTTAACCCACATTAATTCTTTGGTGGCAGCACAGGAAGCCATGTATTCAGCCTCCATAGTGGACTGAGCAACTACTTTTTGTTGCTCGCTACTCCAACAACATGTACCGGATCCAATTTGCAACACATATCCAGTCGTACACCTCCTTAAAGGCACATCTCCATAACTGGCATCACTCCAAGTGGTGATGTCAATGTGCTCCCCTCCCAAATGCAACCATAATTCCCTTGTCCCCACCAGATACCTCATCACCCTTTTGGCAGCCTCCCAATCTCTCTTTCTTGGTTCATTTAGATTTCTAGTAAGGACACCTACAGCTGCAGCTATATCCGGACGGGTACAGTTCATAAAATAAATTAAACTGCCTACAATCTGCCGATAAGGGATATTTTCCATAAATTTTCTTTCTATCTCGTCCATCTCATCATTAATGATGAATATTTCTCCCTCTTCACTCCCCTCACTCACTTTCTTCAAATCCATGGGAGTAGTGCATCCGTTTGCTTTCTCCATTTGAAATTTTTCTAGCATATTACGGATTGCTTCTTTTTGAGTGAGTCTTATAATTCTATTCCCTCTATCTCTCTCCATCTGAATTCCCAAAATGTACTTTGCTTCGCCAAGATCTTTCATATCAAAACTGATTCTAAGATCCCGTTTTAGTTTGTTAATTTTATCTAAGGACTTGCTTAAGACCAACAAATCATCCACATAAATAGCAATAAATATCACTCCATTCTCATCCTCAAATAAATATATAGAGTGATCTGAACTAATTCTGATATACCCCAAACCGGTCAGAAATTCGTCGAGCTTTATATTGCACTGTCGCGGGGCTTGCTTAAGCCCATAGAGTGATTTTATCAGTTTGCAAACTTTGTTTTCTTCCCCACTTTCCACGAATCCTTCCGGTTGCCTCATGTAAATTTCTTCTTCCAACTCTCCATGCAAAAAGGCAGTTTTAATATCCATCTGGTGGATTTCTATATCCTCCGCTGCGGCTATACTTAAAAGGATTCTAACAGAAGGAAATCTGACTACAGGTTCAAAGGTTTCTTCGTAGTCTATCCCCTCTTTCTGTGTATAACCTTTTGCAACTAACCTAGCTTTGTACCTCTCAATGGTATTATCCGGGTTTAATTTAAGTTTAAACACCCACTTACATCCGATCGGTTTTCGGTCCGGTGGACAATCTACCAACTCCCATGTATTGGCTTCCATGATAGAGGCCATTTCTTCATTTATAGCTGTGATCCACCAGCTACTTTCTGGAGTGTTTATGGCCTCTAAGTATGTTTGAGGTTCATCTGGGTGAGACATCTTTGTGAGTTGGTTATTTACTTGTCTTTCTTGAAGTCGTTTACTACTTCTTCTTCCCCCTTCAAAATCGGACGCCGGTATGGAAGGCATCCTTGGGTTTCGTTTTGGGAAATTTTCAGCTTCCCTATCTTCCAATTCTGGTGTCTCATCAAGTTCCTCATCGGTTTCCACTTTGTATTGTGGCGTTGCCTCGGATGTTGTCCTTTCCTCCTTCTCCTTTGGTAGATCTGCAGATTTTTCTTTTTCTCCCTCTTCCTTCTCTTCATTTTCAAAGTCAAAGTCAGAAAACTGATCCGTTTCAAATCTGATTTTGACTTCCTTATTATATTTGAATGGATCAATGGACTTCTCTTCATTCATCACCACTATGTGTTTTACCAAAATTATATCTCTCTTTTTCAAGTCATACACTCGGTATCCTTTTGTGCTCTCATCATATCCTACAAGATATCCTGGTTTCCCTCTTCCCTCTAACTTCCATTTAGTCTTATCGGAATCCAAACTGTAGACTTGACTTCCGAACACTCTCAAACTAGACAAATCAGGCTTTCTTCCTGTCCACCTCTCATACGGAGTTTCCTCCTTATTTGCTGAAGTTAGGACTCTATTTTTGATGAAATTAGCATAGTTCATAGACTCAACCCAAAACTGCAGCCCTATCCTCTTATCACTTAACATACTTCTGGACATATCTCCTAAAGTTCTATTCACTCTTTCTATGACTCCATTTTGTTCAGGATTATAGGGAACAGTTTTCTCATGATGAATTCCTTCTTCTTTAAGATATTTTTCAAAATCCCTTGAGGTGTATTCTTTCCCATTATCACTTCTTATCTCTTTTATTGAGGTTTCATGTAGCTTTTCACTCCATACTTTTTACTCTTTGAAACATCTTAATACCTCTGACTTATGTCTGAGAAAGTATACCTTCGTGTATCTAGACCAATCATCTGTGATAGTTAACATCCATCTTTTCCCCCCATGTGAGGCATACCTAGCAGGTCCCCAAACATCAGTGTGAACTAGATCTAATACTTTCTCTCTCCTAAATGTGGTTGCCTTTGGAAATGGAAGTCTATGAATCTTCCCTTGGGCACATCCACTACAATCATCAAAGGTCTCATCATCTTCAAAAGTAATACCCTCCACTATTCCATTTTTCTTCATTTTCTTTAATCTATCTAGATGCACATGCCCCAACCTTTTATGCCAAAGCATCATCTCACTTGCACACGAGTAGAGAACACTCTTTTCATTGCAAAGTACAATTCTGAACATTCCTTGACTGCCCTTCTCAGCTATGAAATAAACCTCATTATCAAAGCTTGCTGTGAAGATTCCTTTCCTGGTTCCTGTTTCAAACTCCTTTTCATCTAGGACAGCTGTTGAGACTAGGTTCTTGCTAAGTTGTGGAATGTAAAGAACGTCTGAGAGTGTTACAATTGAGGCCTTTCCATCAACTAGAACCTTCAAGTCAACATTTCCAACAAGACTTGTGGTTTCTACTCTACCATCTCCGTACTCTATCTCAACTGTTGGGATCTTTCTCAGTTTAGTGAACCACCGCTTATCTTTGCACATATGCATTGAAGCCCGTGAGTCTATGATCCACCCATCCTCGGGTGGATCCCTCTTACCTCCGAAAGCACACTTTTGTCTCCGTGGAATGTCGACATGTTTTTCAGTGTTTTTCGGATTAAGGAGAAGCTCCTCAATCTCCTCTTCAAGTTCAGTTTTTTCTTCCACTTCCTCATCAAGAACTTGAGTCAGGAAAGCCTTTTTCTTTCCTCCGTCCTTTGAGGTTCCTTGACCATCTTTCAGTCGAAGATCTGCAAGTCTGACACAATCTGCCATATAGTGTCCCGATTTCTTGCAGAAGTGACATAATCCTCCTCGAGAAGTTCCTCTCCCCTGTCTATCAAATCTGCCACCTCCTTGTCCTCTTCCACCAAAGTTTCGATAAGGATCTTTCCCTCTCTCCTCATCACGCTTCCGCCAATCAACTCCTGCAGACAATGCTTGAACACTTGGACTCCCTCTCCTAAGCTCTATGGTGCTTTCTTTCACTAAAATCATTCCCACAGTGTCATCCCAATTCCAATTGCTATCTCCTATATCCTGCAATCAGTTAATGATATTCTCATACTCTTCAGGTAGTTTCATCATTAATGTGTTCACTCTTTGTCTCTCAGACCATGAGTTACCTGCACTCTCTAACTCTCCAAACAATGCTCCTAAATCATTGCAATAATTATCCATACTTCCTCCCTTATAAGTATAAGCCGCAATCTTATTTTCTGCCAACTGTTGCTGCTGCAATGATCCACTCTTATATTTGTTAACTATTGATATCCAAATCTGAGATGAAGATTTGACATGCATAAGAGGAATGGCAATGCCCTTTGCTACACTTTTAGGAATTAAGAGCTTAGCAACCTTGTCTTTGTAGTTCCACTTTTCATACTCTGATCTTTCGGTCTGAACCCTTATCGTTGTTGCTGGTGGTGCTGGTGCCAGTATCGCCTTCGGCAATGGTGTTACTTGAGTTGCAACTCCTTCATTTTTTCCTTCCATGACAATCTCTTCTCCTTCCTCATCTTCATCCTCGGTGATGGTGGCAGCTGTTCTACCAACTGTAGAGGCGGAGGTGCCAGAAAAACGTGTCCCTCCAAACCCAGGTGGAGGTGGGCATCGAATTTGTCCAGACACTATGCCCCATAAATGCTTCTCAAATAGTTCTCCCTCCATCATCATTTCCCAATAAAGAAAGTCTGATCCATCAAATATGGGCACCCTAGAGGGTGGGCCCATAACCTGAAATTATGTGGTCTCCATTGACCCACAGAATGAGCAGCCTATGTAAAGCCTCTAGGATAATATTTGCCCCTTGTACTTTCCCGCTGAATAAGTGCCGCCCAGGCACACAAATATTCTGACCACTCTCACCTTTGTGAGGACAAGACTCCCCTGAGTCAAACGCAAAAAGAATCACTGAATTTGCTCACCCGAGCAGTAAGTTATGGCTGGTCAAAGATGACCTTTATAGTTACAAGCTCTCTTAGAGAGAGAGGTACCTAAATATTACTAAGTCTCGGTCTGCCTACTCACGACTACCTGCTACTAAACCCTAGTCCAATAGGAACACTATAAAGTACAAGAAGGTACAATGGGCGATGTACTTATTGTACAACTATTGTACGACAAGGTCTACAAGGTGACACCTGTCATATCGGAAGCCATGGTTCCTCCTCCCATCTTCTCCGGTATCAAATAATGTGGCGCCACGTGGCACCGCGTGACGCTATATCCGTATGCCGCCGAAAAGCTCACTTCCCGTGGCGGCTATAATGCCGGCCGTCCGATCAAAACATATTTTACACGGTTCAGATTCGCGTACATGCAGAAATTGCTCATTTTGGTTAGTCTGCTGTTAATTAGCTGTTTCGTTAATGTTTATATATTTATGAAACCCGTCACGTGTAACGTTTCGTAACGCCTTAATGGTTAAGGCGTTAGGCTATAAAGAATCTAGAGGTCACAGGTTCAAATCTAGACTTAGGCATCATTTTAGCCAAAATACCCTTAACTGCACAAACTGCCACTTTCTAAATATGGCGGCAGCCATGGTGCGCCTTTGATCCTTACTCTCTTTCTTTAAAACAAAACTAAAATAGGGAAATGAACTATTAATTACCTCTTTTCAACACTATCTCTATGGTGAGAATCTTTCGTATCTTAGTGAACAGGTGTTTATCTTTACACATGTGCATGGATGCTCCTGAATCTACAATCCAGCCTGCTTCACCTTTCAATCCACCGAAAGCACATTTCTGTTTTCGTGGAATTTCGACCTCGTTATTCGTTTCCAACTCCTCATCCAATAGGAGTTCATCATCCTCGTCCTCGGATTCCGCCTCATGTACCGGTGTCACAAGGGCCTTTTTCTTTCCTCTCGAGGGTCCACCAGTCTGCCCCTCCTTTAACCGCAGCTCGGTTAACTTAGTGCATTCATCCATATAGTGCCCGGGTTTCTTACAAAAATGGCACAGTCCCTTAGGAGTCCTTGGTCCGAACTCCTCGGTCTGATTTTTTTGCTCCTCCCCCCGATAATTTCCAACCTGTTTTCTGGAATCATTGTTTCGCCAATCGGTCCCGGCTGCCAAAGCTTGCCCACTCTTTCCTCCCCTTCAGATCTCAATTGTATTCTCGCGAACGACAATATCCCCTCCACTGAATTCCAAATCCACCTTGAGTCCGCCAAGTCCTGCACACGGTTGACTATGTTCTCGAAATCCTCATGTAACTTCATCAATAAACAGTTAACCTTTTCCTTTTCACTAAATACTTTTCCAGCACTTTCTAGTTCCATGAAAAGTGTAGCAAGCTCATTGCAAAAATCCAACATCTTCCCCCCTTTGAATACATACTCCTTAATTTTCTGATCAGCCAACTGTTGTTGCTGAATCGTACCACTTCGGTACATCTCTATGAGAGCCATCCAAAGTTCGGATGCCCTCTCTACTTGCAAATGGGGAGATGCAAGCCCTTGAGTAAGATGGCGGAGGATGAAATGCTTAGCCGCCATATTGTTGTAGTCCCACGTATCGATATCATTCAACTCGTTCCTTGGAATAGGTGACATGAATATCGAACCGGTTGCTATTGGTGTGACCGTCTTCTTCTCCTTGCCTTTGTCCATCACCTCTCCTTCCTTTGTCTCCTGCGTTGAAGATGAATCTGCATTTCTAGTGAATTTTCCTCCTGTAAACCCTGGAGGTATCCCAAGACTGGATGGACGCCTCACCCGTCCACTCACTATTCCCCAAAACCGTTTCTAACATAGAGCTCCTATCATCATACTTTCCCAGTATATGAAGCCAACTCCATTGAATAAAGGCACCCTAGATTGTGGGCCCATAACCTGTAACTCTGAGACCTCCATAGGACCTCAGAATAGGCAGCTCACACGAAGCCTCTAGGATAACCCTGACCCCTTTGTGTTTCAGCAAGAATAAATGCCACCCTGGCAGACCAAAACTCTGACCCCCTTCACCTCTGTAAAGGCAAGACTCCCTTGAGTCTATAGCAAAAAGAATCTCTGAATTTGCTCCCCTGAGCAGTAAGTTATGAAGGGTCAAAGTTGACCTTTTGTACAAGAGCTCTCTGGGAGAGAAAGTCTAATCAATCAAATTTTTCTAAGTCATATCTCTCTCTAAAACTCATCTACTGAAGTACGACACCAATCATAATAGTGTATCTTACATAAAGGTACATGTACCGTTGTACTTTATGTACAGATATTGCACAACATGGCCAAAAAGTCGACACATGTCATTTTTGGATTCGTTCTGGAATCCCAGGAGATGTCGTAATCCAATGTGATTGTGCCACGTGGCAATTGACGTGACGTCAACCGCAAACCGCCGAAAACCTATTCCACGATCTCAGCATGCTTCGTGGCCGTCTGATTAAGCCGGGTTACAATCGTGACCGTCATAAATACTTCCGTAGTATTTCTTTCGCTTTCTAAACAAAATGCGCAGTATTCGTTTCGAATGTTCCGTACGCCGTACTTTACCAACTGTATCTATGTTTAACGATCCCGTTAAATGAAATAGACTTCGTCTTAAGATTTAAATAACTATCAAACCATACATCTCCAAGCATGATGGCAGACTAAATGGCTAAGGCTACAGGCTAAAAGTGGACGATAGGTACCCGGTTCAAATCCTCGGTCCGTCAATTTATATTTTGGTAAATCTACCAAAATCTACAACCCGTAACTCTATCTCTAATCAGCATAGGCACCCATGGCTCTAGCTCCCTCTTCAACCTTCAGTGACTACGACAAGTGTGGGAGCTGAAGAGAGAAGTTAGAGGCAGACTGCCTTTGCTTCTTTTCTGCATTTTGCAAAACCTAGAAAATACTAAAATAACCTTTTTATTTCTATAGCGACTACCTACCAAAAATATTCTAAGTCGTATTCCCTCTCGAAAACCCCTTTTATTGAGTACGACGCCAATCACAAGACTGTATTGTATTGAAAAGTACAGGCGCCAGTGTACTTTCTGTATAGCAGATGTACGGTACGCCATACAGGTGACATCTGTCACATCCGAGCTTGTTGAATTGCACTCTGGAAATCTTGCAACCAAGTACGATGTCGCCACGTGTTATTCAGAGTGGCGACGTCCAAAAAAGTTATGGCGGCCTTTCCGGAATCCTGGCTTGCACCACGGCCGTCGATTTCTCATCGCATTTTTATCCGGACCGTCGAAACAAATGTCCGTAACATTTGTTTCATGCGGCATAAAAGGTACAGCGCGTTTTATGCCAAAGATTCCGTCCGAGTAGTTAAATGGAATCTTTGCCCTGTATTTATTTAAATACCTATCGTACCCTATATGTCCTACCACTGATCCTAGTTTACAGGATAAAGCTGTCACCTACCGGTTAATCTTACACACGTTAGGTACCAGGATCAAATCCCAGAGCCGGCAGTCATTTTGGTACAGACTAAATAGTAACCTGTTTTCTATCGCCTTAGACAGCATAGGCAGCCATGGTTCTAGCTCTCTCTCCAGTCTTCAGTGTTTACAACAAGTATAGGGACTGGAGAGTGGAACAAGAAGCATACTGCCTTTGCTTTATTTCTTCCTTTTATTTTTCCTATTAAGACCTAGAAAATACATAGCTTTCAACAAAAAGGCTATGGGCCATTGTGAGTGGTCGTGTGCATCGGCCATCCGTTAAATTGGGAGTTCCACCAGGGCTTGGAGGATCTCGGTTCACAAGAGGATCTGCGGGGGTAGAGGTGGTAGAGAATGTTGGAGAAAGCATTGTGTCGGACATAGGGAAGGAGAAAGGGAAAGTGAAACTCACATCGATGCCTACGGGATTGGTTTCGGTAGCATATGTTCATAAAACCGAGGGTTATTATAGTCAAATCTAGGAATTCAACAATTCCATGGCGACTCATTTTATTCTCGGGCGTCTCACCCAAGTTGTGGCTACACCACATCTTCATGTGGACAAGACGAACGAGTTGTGGGAGGCTCTTGTCAACATTTAGAAGAGTGGTACGATTCAACAGCAGAAGCAGGCAGATCAGAAGGTACAAGCATATGTGTACAAAGGGGGAAAGATGTTAGATTTTTGTAATGACTTGGCCGGGTTATCTATGGAGTTTCAGTGTGCAGGGAAAAGGGAGACCGAGAAAGAGAAGGTGAATACTTTGTTGATGAAACTCCCAGATGATTATGAAAATAGTGTTAACAGGGTTTAGGACTTGCTTGATCATTGATGGATCTGGAACTCCAATGTGGGACTGATTTTGGAGAGTGTTTAAGCATTGGATTCTCGTACTTACTGGGGCGATAAGGATTCCAAAAAACCTTATGGGAAGTTTGGTGGAGGAGGAAGAGGAAACCATTACGGATCTTGACCGAGGGCTCCGAAGGGGCTTTGCCATTTTTGTAAGAAGCCGGGACGCTACATGGTGGAGTGCACTAAATTGACGGAGTTGAGATTGAACGAGGAATTGATTGGAAAACCGGCCGCAAGGAAAAAGAAAGAATTTGTGGAGACACAAGTTGTGGGAGAGGATGACGATGATGACGATGGAGAACTTCTCCTCAACGAGTAGTTGGAGGCGAAAGGTGAGCCTAAGATTCCAATGAGGCAAAAGTGTGCTTTCGGTGGAGTGAAAGAAGCCCCTGAAGAATCATTGATTCAAGGGCCTCCATGCATATGTGTAGAGAAAAACCATTGTTTACCAAAATGAGAAAGATCCCTACTGTAGAGATAGAGTATGGGGATGGGAGAATAGTGACGACCAATTCAGTGGGATTCGTGGATATGAGAGTCTTGGTTGATGGAAAGACATCTATAGTCACTTTCTCTGATGTTCTTTTTATTCCAGAGTTGAACTAGAATCTAATCTCTACGTCGGTCTTAGATGATAAGGGCTTTGAGACTAGTACTAAGAAAAGAGTCATTGTTGTTGGCTATGAGAATGAAGTGTACTTCACAGCTGAAAAGGGTAGCCAAGGAATGTTTAGGCTAAATTTGAGTAATGGAAAGACAAGAGTTTACTATGTTGGTGTAAGTGATTTGATGATGTGGCATAAAAGATTGGGACATGTACATCTAGATAGATTGAAGGAAATAAAGAAAATGGGTGTAGTTGAGGGCATACATTTTGGAGATAATGAGATTTTGGATGATTGTAGTGGGTGTCCTCAAGGAAAAGCCCACAGATTGCCTTTTCCAAAAGCCGCAACATATAAGGGTGAAAAGGTTTTAGATTTGGTTCACACTGACATATGGGGACCGGCCAAAGTGCCATCAGTTGGAGGGAAAAGATTTATGCTTACTATCACTGATGATTGGTGTAGATACTCTAGAGTATATTTCTTGAAAAACAAATCTGAGGCTTCGGCTTGTTTTAAAGAATATAAATAATGGAGTGAAAAGCTTCATGAGACACCTATAAAGAGAGTGAGAAGTGATAATGGGGGGGAATTCACTTCTAATGAGTTTGAGGATTGCTTAAAAGAGGAAGGGGTTCAACACCAAAAGACTATCCCAAAGAACCCAGAACAAAATGGTGTAGCCGAGAGACTAAATCAGACATTAAGTGATAGTGCCCGTAGTATGTTGACGGATAAAAAGATAAGGAAAAGTTTTTGGGCAGAAGCTATGAATTGTGCTAACTATCTCAAAAATAGAGTCCTTACATCACCTGTAAGGTCAAACACCTTATGGAAGATAGACCAGGAGAAAACCTAACATATCACACTAAAAGGTGTTGAGAAGTCAAGTATTTAGTTTAAACACAGAAAAATATGATTGGAAGCTAGATGCTAGAGGAAAGCCCGGATACTTACTTGGGTATGATGAGCACGTAAAAGGGTAAAGAGTTTATGATCTTGGAAGAGAAGACATAATTCTAGTAAAACACTTGGTAGTTATGGATGAAGGAAAATCCATTGATCCCTTTAAATACACTAAATCGGTCAGAATTAGAATTGAATCCGAAAGAGAGTTAGATGCAGATTCTACTAACCGAGTTCCGGTTTAGCTTGACCGTGCAAAAGAAGAGAAAAAACTGACCGAGAGTGACCCTCTCTTGGAGTCACAACTTCCGATTCAAACCGAGGAAGAAAACGAGGAAATGCGAGAAATGGAGAATGAACGACCGGAGACGGACTCTGCAATTCTGTGTCCTCCATTAGACTACAGAATACAGGAAGCCTTTAGATAGTATTTAACTAACCCACTTCAAGCCAGAACCACTGCTGCCCAAAAGGGCAAACTGACAATTTGACTGCACTCGTGTGCAGCCTAGACTCCCCTGAGTTCGTAGCAAAAAGAATCACTGAAAACGGCCAACCAGCCGATAAGTTATGAGACGGCAACAATGCCAAGTTTATACAAACTCTCAAACGGAGAGAGGTTCCTATCTACCAAATTCTCTAAGTCCTAAATCCCTCTCAAAACCCCTATCTATTGAAGTACGAACCAATCAGATCATTGTAGGGTACACAAAAGTACTATGGCGGATGTACTTTCTGTAGGGCCCATGTACGGCAACGACATTAAGTGGACGCATGTCCACTTTTCACTTGTCCTTATGTTCGCAGGATCTCTTTCGACCAAATGCCATCCCTCCGCGTGGCGCCACATCATGCCACGTCCATAAACGCCAAAAGTGACCATTCCGCGATCTCGGCATCGATGTACGCCATCGGATAAGATTTGATATTGAATGTCCGCCGTAAAAAACAAATGTCCGATTCATTTGTTTTCGTGCGAGATAATGTTCGCACTATATAATACTTGGTTCCATGTTCTTTCGTTCGCAATTCCGTTAATCGAATTCATGGTTGTAACACTATTTAAATAAATATCATACCTATCATATGCTAACGGACTTCTACGATAGATTGGTTAGAGCTAACGGCTAAGCCGCGCTCTACCGGTCGGAGGTTCGAGTTTTGCAGGACTCAACCTTTTGTTGAGAGTGACATAAGTCACTCTTTAGCCCAACCTGCTTAAGCTAGAACAGCCATGGCTCAGCCACCCTCTCCATCCCTCAGTGACTACGATAAGTATTGTGGGTAGAGAGAGGAGGCGGAGGCAGGCTGTCAGCCTTTTTTCTTTTTCCATTTGTACTAAATTCAGACCTAGAAAATACCAGATAAAACTAGTAATTTCCACAGACTCCACGAATAGGGGAGAAGGTGAAGTTGTTCGGAGAAACCCGAGATTACCCTCCATCCTAGCGTCGAAATCTGAAGGAGGAAGGAGAAGCAGCAAGAGAATTCAAGAGAGACAAGTGAACAATAAGGTAACTAAGCTGTCACAATTGAGCGAATCTCAGACTTACTTGAAAGCAGTTAATAGTCCGGAAGGTGGTAGATGGGTGACAACTGTTAATGATGAGATGGCTTCCATTATGGAAGCAAACAATTGGGAGTTGGAAGATTGTCCTCCGGATAGAAAACCAATAGGATGCAAATGGGTATTTAAGTTGAAGCTCAATCTAGATAACACTATTGAGCGATACAAAAGGGGTTCACTTAGAAGGAGGGAATCGATTATGGGTGGTAGATGGGTGACAACTATTAATGATGAGATGGCTTCCATTATGGAAGCAAACAATTGGGAGTTGGTGGATTGTCCTCCGGATAGAAAACCAATAGGATGCAAATGGGTATTTAAGTTGAAGCTCAATCCAGATAACACTATTGAGCGATACAAAATGGGTTCACACAAAAGGAGGGAATCGATTATAAGGAGACTTTTGCCCTTGTTGTTAGATTCCCCTCCGTCCAGATTCTACTTAGTCTCGCGGCAGCGGAAGACATGGAAGTGTATCAAATGGACATCAAAACCGCTTTCTTACACGGAGAATTGGAAGAAGAGATCTTCATGCGACAACCGGAAGGATTTGTAGAGAAATGAGAAGAAAGCAAGGTGTGCAGATTGATAAATTCCTTTTATGGACTAAAACAAGCTCCACGCCAATGGAACAAAAAGGTAGACAAGTTTTTGACAATTTTAAGATATATCCGAATTAGTTCGGATCATTCCATCTTCTTATTTGAGGATGAGGAAGGTATAATTTCCACTGCCATATATGTTGATGATTTGTTTGTTTTGAGTAAATCAATGGAGAAAATTAATAGATTGAAAAAGGATCTAAAGAGTAGATTTGAAATGAAAGATTTGGGGGAGGCAAAGTATATTTTGGGAATACAGATGGAGAGGGATAGAGAAAAGAAAACAATTAGACTAACTCCAAAAGAAGCAATTGGGAATATGCTGGAAAAAATTTCAAATGGATAAAGCAAATAGTTGTACGACTCCAATGGACTTAAAAAAGGGAAATGAGGGGATCTCAAAAGAGGGAATCTTGTGTAGAAATTAATGGTGTTTTTTTTAAGTATTTTCTAGGTCTGAATATAAATATAGAAAGAAGCCAAGGCAGTCTACCTCTAACTTCTTTCTCCAACTCTCAAACTTGTCGCAGTCAATAAGAAATTGGAGAGGAAGCTAGAGCCATGGCTACCTAGGCTATCGAGAGGTTTACGGGATATAAATATTAGTTTATTTATAATTTAGAATATATTTACTAATATATATGTGCCACCTCCAGGAATTGATCCTGGAACCTGCCGGCCGGTAATCAGTCGGTAGCAGGTAGCTCTAACCGTTAAGTCTAGAGATAGTATTACGTACTATATAGATTGATAATTAATTAAACATTGATACCTAGAATAGTTCACTTAATTGAAATAGTTTTGCGGGAGACATAGATCGAGTAATGTAAAAGTACAGATTACGGTACGTATAAGAAACGGATACCGCGCATTTATTTCTTTACGGCTACGATTAAATGTAGATTTAATCGGACGGACGAAATTAAACACTGAGATCGCAGAAGAGTATTTGGGCGGTTTTTGATCATCGCCACATCGGATGACACGTGGCGGAATGACATTGCATCCCGGCATCTCCGAGGATTACGGGAACGAATCCGGACATACCACGTGTCGACATTAAGGCCATGTCGTACAATATTCGTACAGAAAGTACACCGGCAGCTGTACTTTTGTGTACGGAACTGTAATCTGATTGGCTCCGTACATCAGTAGATAGAGTTTGTGAGAGAGATAGGACTTAGAAAAATTAGGAGATAGGACCCTCTCTCCGAGAGAGCTTCTGTACAAAAGGTCAACTTTGACCCTCCATAACTCACTGCTCAGGGGAGCAAATTCAGAGATTCTTTTTGCTATCGACTCAAGGGAGTCTTGCCTTCACAAGGGTGAAGTTGGTCAGAGTTTTTCTTTGCCAAGGTGGCAATTGTTCTTGCTGAAACACAAAGGGGTCAAGGTTATCCTAGAGGCTTCTTAGAAGCTATCCACTCTGAAGACTTATGGAGGTCTCAGAGTTTTATCTTGATCTTTGATAATTAATTAGGACCTGAGAAAAGTAAGTTCATGCAAATTATTCCGTACACACAAGTTGTCGGTAGGTTGATCTATTTTATGAACTGTACTCATCCTAATATAGTAGCAGCTATGGGAGTATTAAGTAGGAGTCTGAATGATCTTAGGAAGAAAGATTGGAAAGCGGCCAAAAGGGTCATGCGGTACTTGATAGGAACAAGAGATCTATGGTTGCATTTGGGAGGGGATAATACTGACATCATCACTTGGAGTGATGCTAGTTATGGGGATGCTCCGATGAGGAGGTGTACTTCTGGGTATGTGTTATATGTTTGGAATGGAGCTTGCTGTGTGAGTAGTAAGCAACAAAAGGTGATTGCTCAGTCCACCATGGAGGCTAAGTACATGGCCTCTTGTTCGGCTGTAAAAGAATTAATGTGGGTGAAATCTTTGCTTTAAGAATTAGGATATATGAAGTATGGATTGCAAAAGATATTTTGTGACAATCAAGCAACGATTGAAATTGCACAAACCCTAAGCATCACTTTAAAGCAAAGCATATAGATATTCGTTTGAGCTTTGTTAGAGAAAAGGTTGAGAATAAAATAATAAGCTTGGAATATAGACCAGATGGAGAGATGGTAGCAGATATGATGACTAAACCGGTTCCTTCTCCCAAACTGATATTTTGTAGGGAGAAATGTGGGCTAAAGCAAAAGCTAGACTAGAAAATAAGGGGAGTGTTGAAAAATGTATTTTATAGTCTTGTCGTTTTTGGTCTTCCAGCAGCCCTCATACTTATCGTAGTCACTAAGGACTTGCACTTAGCCATGGCTGTCTCATGTAGGTAAGGAGACAGAGAAGAAGCATTAGTTTCATGCAAAACTTAGGCGGTCCCTAGTAGGACTTGAACCGGTGACCTCCGGATGTTGGCCGTCCGACGTAGTCCTTAGCCTTATCTGGTAGGTCCTGACGAAATGTTATACTTATTGGGTTTGGTATTAATTTATATTCTAACACGTCGACATACTTCACTTAACGTATTTCAAGAAGAAGTGAACATAAAACGTGCAAGACCACACGAAATAAAGTATCGCACGAAACAACATCAAATTTTGACGGTCAAAATTGAAAGTCGATTGCGATCGACTGCTCACAAACGAGCCAAAATTCCGGAATAATTTTTTGGCAGTTTGCTGAGCATATGTCGGCGGGTGACACGTGGGGGAGGATGATTGGAAAGCGGGTATCACGGAGGGAGCAACTTCGGTTCAAGAACTGACACGCCTCAGCCAAGCGGCCCTGCTGTACCATGCCGTACAAGAAGTACAACGGTACCCGTACCTTCTTGTACCTTACAATGTTTTGATTGGATAGGTACACTAGTAATAGGCTTAGAGAGGTAGTTTAGGATTTAGAATATTTTTTGGATTTCAGCCTCTCTCCCAGAGTGCTTTGAATTTATAGGCCATCTTTGGCTAGCCATGACTTAATGCTCAGGGGAGCAATTTCAGTGATTCTTTTTGTAACACACTCAGGGGAGTCTAGGCTACATATGGGTGTAGTCGGTAAGAGTTTTTGCGTCCCAGGGTGGGACTTATTGATTGTCAAAGTCAAAAGTGAATATACTATCCTGGAGGCTTCATAGAAGTTGGACAATCTGTGTACCAATGGAGGTCACAGAATTACATCATGCTCAAAAACAACCAAAGCAATCATTCCAGGATCTAAGTGATGATGCATGTCGTTGTATCCAAATTGTCTTTCAATGTTAGGTGTTGAAATTCAATGTCCGGTAATTTTGTTTCGTGGGGTTTCACTTTCACACTATATTTTATTTTGTATCTATATTATTTATCTGTAATTTCGTTAATGTGATTAGTGAATTCTGACACATTTAAATACTAATCATACCCCATGTACTGTAACGGACTTCAACGACAAACAAGCTAAGGCTGACAGCTATGCCTCACTCTGCCGGTCGGAGGTTTGAGTCCTGTCGGACTCAACCTTTTTGTTAGAAATGACTTATGTCACTTCTTCCGAATTGTCTAAGGAGCCAAGGCAATCATGGCTCCACCACCCTCTATTTCGTTTAGTGACTACGACAAGTATGGGGGATAGAGGGAAGAGGTTGGGGCAGACTGCCTACGCTTTTTGTTTTCTATGTTTACTTAAGCTATTCAAACCTAGAAAATACTTTGTAAATATAATAATCCAACACATCTATGCTTATTAAAGCTCTTCCAATAAGCATCAAAGGTGTGTTTTCTTATTTTAATAATCATGATAAGTCTAGCTAGACATTTCATTTAGCGTATAGTCTTATATTGGAAGAAGAGTCTAATATTAAACTCCTTGAAAGAGTAGGCAAAGTTGAGGCGTTTCTATCAGACTTTGACAAACAAAAACAGTTTACTCAGAATTGGAATCAGTTTAATCAAAATTAGAATCAGTTTAATTAGTTTAATAAGAGGCTAAATAGACAATCTTCTAGTGCTTGCTTTTATTGCTCTGAGAAGGGATATGAATACAGGTACTACCCTAAGCTGAAAAAGGCAAATGCGACAGGTGTATACAAGCCAGGTTGGCAGCAAAGCCAATATCACAGAGATTTTTTTGGAAATGCTAACGGTGGAAAAGCTCTCTTTTTAGCTTTTGGGACTGATGTGACTGATGTGACTGATGCAGATGAGTCTCTAAGCTTCACTGAGCAAGAGGAGTCGGAGTCATTTGCTATGGCGGCTGCAATGGAGGGTCGAAATGAAGCACAATGGATCATGGACAAGGGAGCATTGGCCCACATGTGCTGGAACAAAGCAGCTTTTACAAATTTGCAGCAAACATCTCCAAAGAAAATCTGATATGCTTGTGGCATGAGTGTTCAAACTACAATTCAGGTTGATGTATCTTTCATGGTAGATATGGGGGGAAAGTCTGTAGAAAGAACTCTTCACAATGTCTTGTATGTTCCACACTTTAAGAATAACTATTTTTCTACATACTTAGTGGAGAGCAAAGGTTTTAAGGTCATTCTGAAAGGAGGTAGACAAGTTGTTAGCAAGGAAGGGAAAGTAGCACTAACAAGAACTAGAGATGCTAGCAAAATGTACCGGATGGATATGGCTGAATATATAGAAAACGATATTCTCTATTCTAGTGTCCAATCTTATAATGAGTTGTGGCATAAAAGATTATGACATATGAATTATGATAGTTTAAAGAAAATGGTGAATTCGGGAAAAGTTGATGGAGTTTCTCTCACATCCCATCCTATAAGATCTTGTGATGGTTGTTCACAGATTCCCACTTCCACAAAAAACAGACCACAAATAAGAAAAAATTATGCAGCAAATATATTATGATGATCTCGGTCCGTTCTCGGTCCTTCACAAGTGGCTTTCGCTGGAGGCGTTCACTATATGGTCACATTCACAGATGACTACTCGCGGTACACAAAATTTTACTTCATGCATCATAAAAGTGAAGTGTTTACTCACTTCAAACACTACAAAGCGTGGGTAGAAATGCTTTATGGAGTTCTAATCTGGCGCTAAGATCAGACAATGGTGGAGAATATATATCAAAGGAGTTCGAACAGTTCCTCCTTTAGAAAGGTATCAGTTACAATCTTACAATTTTTTACACACCATAACAAAAATGGTGTTTCTGAGAGATTAAATAGGACAATGACAAAAAGTGCTTGGTCCATACTTGCAGATAGAGGGCTAAATTGGAAATTGTGGGCTAAAGCACTTAACTGTGCTATTTATATTAAAAACAGAGTTGCATCTAGATCGGTTAGCACCACACCTTATGAACTTTGGATTAGAGAAAAACCTGATGTTAGTCACTTTAAGATCTTTGGCAGCAAGTGATTTATTCTAGATACTTCACAAGATAGATCGAAAATAGATGCTAAGGGCTTAGCGTGGAATTTTATTGGGTATGATGATCATGCAAAAGGATATAAAGAATTTATATTCAAAAAGCAAAAAATTATCATCTATATGAATATACAAATTAAAGATGAACACGAGTCGGTTGACTTATTACAATTGGCAAACAAATTGGCAAAAGACAATCAAGAATATGTATTTTTCACCATACACACAGAGTTTACTTTCCACCAGCGAGTGGGACATCTCTTCCTTTAGTTCCCCTAGTGCCTTCATAGGATGCTTCAACACAAGTTCCGACTCTAGCGGAAAAAATTGTTACACAGTCACAACCAGCACAAGTCAAGATTCACACAAGGAACATCCGAGGTTGCTGACGATTTCAACCTCGAAATTTCCAAGAGGAAGGAGATCTTGCAGTCGCGTGCAAACAAAATCTCACTTTGATCTTTTTGCAACTACAAATGAGCCTCTAACAATTCAAGAGGCCATCTCATCACTTGAGAGAAATCACTAGATAGTGGCGGCAAACGATGAAATGAAATCTATGATGGAGGTACAGATATGGGAGCTGGTGGATCTTAATTTAAACACAAAAGCCATCGGAAACAAATGGGTATTCAAGGTGAAGCTTTATCTAGACAACACAATTGAAAGGTATAAGGCCAGACTAGTGCCCAAAGGGTACAATCAAAAAGAAGGTTGTTAGATTCCCTACTGTCACAATACTAGTAAGTCTAGCGGCTATAGAGAATATGGAAATACATCAAATGGATGTGAAAATTGCCTTCTTGCATGGAGAGTAAGAGTAGACCATTTACATGAAGCAGCCTGATATGTATGTAGAAAAAGGAAAGAAATAATTAGTGTGTAAACTGATGAAATCTTTTTATGGGCTGAAACAAGCCCTTAGACAATGGAATTTGAAGTTAGATGAGTTTTTGACTGGGCTAGGTTTTAAGAGAATTAGCTCAGATCACTCTGTATATGTTTTACAAGGGGAGGATGGGATACTTTACATTTTTGTATATGTGGATCACTTATTAGTAGTATGTAGCTTAAAGGATGAAATAAACCGCATTAAAGCAGCTTTAAGGTCTAGGTTTGAGATGAAGGTCTTCGGTGAGGCTAATTATATCTTCGGTATTCAAGTAGAAAGAGACAGAAAGAAAAAGTTGATTATGTTGACTCAAAAAGAAGCAATAGGTAATATGTTGGAAAAATTTGAAATAAAAGATGTAAAAAGATCGGTAACATCTATGGAAATCAGACATAAATTGGAAGGAAGTGACTCAAATTCAAACATAATGATTAGCAAGAATCTAAAGCCAGGGAAGGAAAAGGGAGTTGATGGCTTCAAAGCCATATAGATAGGTAACTGGAAGCCTTATATATTTTATGAACTTTACAAGACCTGATGTTACATGAGTTATGGGAGTTCTAAGTAGAAGTCTGCAGAATCCCAAAAGGGCAGATTCGAAAGCAGCAAAAACGGTTTTGAGATATCTTGAAGGTACTCGAAATCTTAAGCTTGTACTCGGATGAGGTGAAGTGAAAATACAGACGTGAATTGTGTTATTTATTTGGTGAGAAGATGGTGGCTGACATGTTAACTAAAGCCCTTCCTGCTCCTAAGTTGCAGTTTTGCACAGAGGCTATTAGGTTGAGTGAGTAACTGAGTCTAAAGATTTAGGGGAGTGTTAAAATTTAAAATCTTTTGTCTAGTAGACAAGGCCATTAGGGGAGATTTAAAGACTTATAATATTTTCCATCTAAGTCAGAAATAATACTTACCTTTGATAGTGTGACAATAGCAAATAGACAATAAAGTGCAGTGTACTTTTGCAGGGACACGCGTTAGCAGTTGAAGATGATGTAGGTATTTTGGAGTGGCGCGGACAATCACATACGCTTGTCACAAATCGTACGGGCGGTATGGTGAATCAGACGGACAAAGACTAAACCAAACATCCAAGAGAGCATTGTAAGAGATCGAAAGAAGATCATTGATACAAACCAATTCAACGGACGCGATTAAAGTGGGGACCACAATGACTAAGAGCGCCGTAGGCAGTCAAGATGTTTCGTACCATTGATCAACATTTATCTGGACTTTTGTGACTAATCCTGACTAAGAAATCGCAACATTAATTCTACGTAGTGTATCGGTAGATGTTTGAAAAACAAATGGTTGGCGTTTAGTTCATTAGAAAATAGTGTGACACTGCTCATTTAGCGGCAAGTAGTAAGTAGGGTTTTAGAAGTACTCACAGTAGAGTGACGTAAAGATTGGATACTTTGTCGTAAGTTAGTATAGTACTGTAGTACAGTTACCTAAATTAGTATAGACCAGTAGATACTCACTAAGAGTATATACTTTAGGACTTAGCCAAATTTGTATCATCTCAGTTTTGAGAATATAGTAATCAAAATGCAGATTATGAGAAACTTGCAGATACTATATCTTATGGTTGGCTCAGTGAATTGGTCTGCAACTTTGGGAGTTGTCATTACATTATGTTTTGGGAGTTGTCAGTACATTATGTTTTGAATTGTGGTGTTGAATTTAAGTCAGTTTGGACTTGTATATCACATTTTGTGTTAGCTGAAAGCTGGTTGTAGGATAAGGTACTTGATAGCTTTCTTTTGAGAAAATGTCTACTTCCACTGCAACCGCTGGTTCTCCTCGTGCAACAATTGTTGTAGAACAACACAAAGGACGAATCTTCCAAAATAATTCCTGTGCTCTTGAAATTGTGAGCACAGAATTCACCTAAAATTCACTAAGTACAAAGTCTAAAAGTGAGCGTCTATTCTATTGTAAATACATGCGTTCTATGTAGTCATCTGCGCCTAGTTTGGATTCTTGCCAACACGCGAACGGAATCATATGCCTTGCGTTACAAATCTACAGCCTAAGGATAAAAACCCTTCCTACGCTACATGTGAATGCTTGAGACCTTGAAGGGTCCACGACTTAAAATGGACCAATCGCATCGCCGTGTGCAGTCTGAATCTGGTCCGTCCATTTGCCTGCATCCTTTGTGTCGTAGATGCGCGTTTGTCCTGACATACTTTCAAGTTGACATTTCGGTTCGCAGAGAGTACGGACGGCAACTCAAATTAGTTCGCGGAAATTTTGGCGCCTAAGGAATATGCGTACGAAATTCAATATGTTCGCGGGTTCCACGACGCCTGACGACTTCGCCTACAGAATGCAATCTGTTTGCGGGTTTCACAGCGTCAACGATAATCTGTATGGCCATGTTGCCACCAAAACATACCAAAATACAAGTAATTGCGGTTAATTGCGGCCGACATGATACAGCATGACATCGCCTTCAAGATCTTCTCATTAGATTGATGAGACAAGTGCCTATCTCAGTTTACTTATTGAATTCCATAGGTGAGGTTAATTTTAGTAACAAACTTATTACTTAAAATGAAAAATACTTTTTCATGCAACATATGACAGATAATTAGATTAGATAATTTGACACATAATTGGACAGATAATTAGACAGATAATTAGACAGATAATTAGATAGATAATTAGATTAGATAGTGAACTAGATTAGATAGATAATTAGATTAGATAGATAGTTAGATTAGATAGGTAACTAGATTAGATAGGTAATTTGATTAGATAGATAATTAGACAGATAATTAGATAATTAGATAGATAATTAGACAGATAATTCTATTTGGTAGATATTTAGATTAGATAGATAATTACATTAGATAGTGAATTAGATTAGATAGTGGATTAGATTAGATAGAGAATATGATTAGATAAAGAATTAGATAAGATAGATAATTAGATTAGATAGATAATTAGATTGGATAGATAATTAGATTAGATCGATAATTAGACAGATAATTAGATAATTAGACAGATCAATAATTACATAGATATATAATTATAAAGACACATTGATAGACAAATAGATTTTTAGATAGATAGACAAATAATTAGATAGATATACAGACAGATAATTAGACAGGTTATATAGACAGATGATTACGCAGATAATTAGACAGATAACTAGACAAATAGCTTTGCTTTGTCTTTAAAGTTTTATTTTCCAATTTTGCATTATCATATTTTTCCAGTTTTCTTTCATTGTCTTCCCTTCTGTTTTTGGCTGTTACTTCTGTAAGATCTATAGGTAAGTTTCTACACAACTCAAAATTGTCTTGTTAAACGGGTACATAAAAATAGAGACACCATTACTGTATTTGTAACTGACAAAAAATTTAGTGGCCTCACCAGAACATTTTGTGAAATACATCTACTACGAAAAACTTTAGTGGACTCACCAAAAAATTTTGTGAAATACATCTTCCAGAACAGTATCAAGCTCTTTTGTCTTCGCAGTATTGTAAAATGATCCATGTCCCATATCATCCTCTCCTTCAAACTGCAGAGCCAAACGATTGAATAAGAAAATATAAGTGTTAACAAAAGTTGTGATTATTTTGTTGAAAATGATATTCAAAAAACTCATTATAAATAATTAATATACAGAAAAAAATGGGAGGGAGGTGGCGGGAGAGAGAGAGGATAAACAATAAAGTCATTGGGAAGTATTTCATAGGCATTCAAAAATACAAAAGAATTTAAAAATATTTTCAATATACTTATTTTCGAGAACTTGTTTTACTTTCTAATTTGAAACTCATAAATTTAATAAATTGCGACACAGAAACTTTTCAGAATTAGAAACTTGATTTTTTTTTTATTTGAAAAACTTCTAAGTCAAAATATCGAACACCCTTGTAAAATTGAAAATCGAAAGCTTTTCTAAATCGATTTTTTTTTGAACCTAATGACTTGAAAGCCGTTCTAATTCGAATACTCTAGAAACCCTTCCTAAGTCAAAACATTGGGGAAAAACTTAAATCGAATACTCGAAAGCTTTTCTACATCGAAAGCTCAAAAACTTTTCCGAATTAAAAAATTGAAAGCTTTTCTAATTTGAAAACTCGAACACTTACCAAATCAAAACCCTAATACTTTTCTTAATAGAAATTTAAAAACCTTTTCTAACTTGAAAACTAGTAAAAAAATATTTTAGATTCTTGCCCCCAATTCACATTTTACGCTGATACTTTAATCTCATTGATCAAATAATTGAGGACGAACAGTTTTCGCAGTCTCGACCATTGTGTTCAATTCGTCCAAAGCAAATTCTATGTTCACACTAAGCAGGGTGCCTTTACCGCCTTCTCCGTGCAAAAAATAGAAATAGTGGCCGCAAACTTGGGCCAATCGAGCGTAACAAATAGCTCTAAAGCTCGTCGGCCTAAATTCGAAGATAAACCCGTTTTTCGATATAAATAACATGTTCGTCATAAACGCCCCGTGAGGCGTCACGAAAATGAGCGCGCGATTGAAAAGCTTATTAACTGGAAAAACACGAACGAATAAACAGGGCGTTATTGAAAGTTAGGCGACGGCTACTCGGATAGTAATGAGTAATGACACATGCCGCACAACATCCCATACTGTTCCGTACGTAAAACCTGTACGATTTAGGAGTCGGCTCTCCGACCAGTTTCTAGGTCAAAGAACAACGTTTGTGTTGTTTCGAACCGTCAGATTTTCATCGCGCTATAAACTTGTTGTCTTTTTGGAAAGCTTTCAGTCTTAGAGCAGCGCAGCTGCTTTACAGACAAAGCAGCGCAGCTGCTATACAGACACAGCAGCGCAGCTGCTATACAACAGAGCAGCGCAGCTGCTATATAGCAGAGCAGCTGCTATACAGCAGAGCAGCTGCTATACAGCAGAGCAGCGCAGTAGCAGAGCAGCGCAGCAACAGAGCAGCGCAGCTGCGAAGCTGCAACACAAACAGGACAAGGCAACCACGATTATATTTGATATGGTCCGTACGGACAACGCAACGTCTGATATTCTTAATGTGATTCTGTACTGGATAGAGCAACTGCGATAGATACGATTATAGTCAACTTAGTGGGAACTTAGTGGTAACTTAGTGGGTAGCTCAGTGGTAGCTCAATGGTAGCTTAGTGGTAGCTCAGTGGTAGCTCAGTGGTAGCTTAGTATTAGCTTGGCAGCTTGACGTACCTCTTAGGTAGAGTGGTTTTGCCGGTAGAGCACTGGTATAAGACTTAGGAATCAGAACACATGATGTATCCAGACTTCCAAGTAGTAAAACTGCAGACAGTTTTTGGGAAACTTCTGAGTATTATATCTTGAGTGTTGTTAGGTCAATTGTGCTATAACTTTGGGAGTTATCAGTGTTTATGCTACTCTATATTCTGATATAGTTTTTTGAGGTTTGGATGCTTGTATAATAATTGGTGAGCACTTAAGAACAGCTGTTTGGTAGAATTCTTGATAGCTTCTGAGAGTGTATCATGTCTACTTCTACTACTAGTGCTGCTCCTCCACCTGCACCGGTGGTTGTAGAACAACAAGTGAAACGATATCGCAGCGACGGCGACGATAGATTCTTTGTACGCTTGACAGGATGGTTCGAAACCGCTACTCTACAGTACAACGACGACGACATAGTGATCGCGATAGTCGACTCGCGGCCAACGGCGTCAATAATGGTTTGGTACAGACGTATTTGAGTCATCGACGATTAATCGTACGGCAACATGAATCACATCGCAACTTTTTTGTTAACGAAGTTGACGTCTAAGGGCAATTCATGTCCAAACAAAAATAATAGTCGCCAGCGACGAGGTCCTTTCCCCTTTCGTTGCCAAGGGCATGTTGTTTATGTACACTACAACGTGAATCATTATTAGCCTTATGTACGCTATATCAGCACCCCAAAAATTTGACATTGATACCCGAAACACAGTGAATGAATTTAATTTATCTTTGACGTTAATTACAATTCTCATAAATTAGCGTCAATGGTTTTACCATACTTGTTTCGTGAATAGTGTGGTGTACGGAATTAGTTTGGTCCTACAATAGTGCACTTCGTTACCGAAATCCATACGGAAATTGTGGTTAACTTATGTTGATCGCATACAAAGCTGCATTTAGAAAAATATCAACGTCAAGTTTGTAAAATAGGCGTTCACATACCTTTAGACGTTCGTTTTTGTGTCTGAGAGTGTCAATAGATAACATGTGCACATGCTTAAAACTGTCCATGTTACGTAAACGTAGTGTGAAACTTTGAGACCTCCATAAGTCCTCAGAGTGGACAGCTTCCAAGAAGCCTCTAGGATAACCTTGACCCTTTTGTGTTTCAGCAAAAATAACTCCCACCCAGGCAGAAAATAACCCTGTCCAACTTCACCCCTACAAAGGTAAGACTCCCCTGAGTCGATAGCAAAAAGAATCTCTGAATTTGCTCTCCTGAGCAGTAAGTTATAGAGGGTCAAAGTTGACCTTTTGTACAGAAGCTCTTTGGGAGAGAGGGTCCTATCTTCTAATTTGTCTAAGTCCTATGTCTCTCATAGACTCTATCTACTGATGTACAGAGCCAATCAGATTTCAGTTTCGTACACAAAAGTACAGCTACTGGTGTACTTTCTGTACGACCATTGTACGACATGGCCTAAATGTCAACACGTGGTATGTCCGGATTGGCTCCCTTAATCTTCAGAGATGCCGCGATCCAATGTCATTCCGCCACGTGTCATCCGATGTGGCGATGACAACAAACCGCCGAAATCCTCTTCCGCGATCTCGGCGTTAATTCTGGCCGTCTGATTAAATTCACATTTAATCGTAGCCGTAATAAATACATGAGCGGTATTCGTTTCACTAAAGCAATAAATGCGCGGTATTGGTTTCATATTCGTAGCGGAATCCGTACTTTTACATTTACTGGATATATGTCTCTTGTAAACAATTACAATTAAATGAACTATCCTATGTTTAAATGTTTAAATAAATATCAAACCCTATAGTACGTAACACTACTTCTAGAATTAAAGGGTAAGGCTAACGGCTGCCGGCTGTCTGCCGGCCAGTATGTACCAGGATCAAATCCTGTGGCCATCACATATCTTTTAGTAAATTAAACCCCAAACTAAATTATATATTCACGTAAACCTCTGGATAGCCTAGGTAGCCATGGCTCTAGCTCCTTCTCCAATTTTTCAGTGACTCCGACAGGTTTGAGAGTTGGAGAGAGAAGTTAGAGGAAGACTACCTCCGCTTCATTCTTATTTCTATTCAGACCTAGAAAATACTTTAAAATACCATTAATTTCTACACTCCCCTTATTTTCTAGTCAATCTTTAATTTCAGACCACACTTTTCCCTGCAGAAAATTAGCTTAGGGGAAGGCACAGGTTTGGTCATCATATCTGCTACCATCTCACTATCTAGTCGGTACTCTAAACTGATTATTTTGTTTTCTACTTTCTCTCTAACAAGCAGAGTCTAATGTCCATGTGTTTCGCTTTAAAATGATGCTTAGGATTGGCAGAAATAGCGATTGCTGCCTGATTATCACAAAAAAAATTCTGCACACCACTCTTAAGGTGACCAAGCTCACCAAGCAAAGACTTGACCCACATCAATTCTTTTCCACCAGAGCAAGAGGCCATATACTCACCCTCCATGGTGGACTGAGCAATAACTTTTTGTTGTTTGCTACTCCAACAGCAAGCCCCATCACCCACATATAATACATATCTAAAAGTGCATCTCCTGATCGGAGCATCATCATAATTGGCATCACTCCAAGTAGTGATGTTAGTATTCTCCCCACCTAAATGCAACCATAGATCCCTAGTTCCTATCAAATATCTAAGGACTCTCTTAGCTGCCTCCTAATCCCTCTTAGTGGGAGCATTTAGACTTCTACTCAGCACTCCTACAACTGCAGCTAAATCCGGCCGGGTACAATTCATAAAATAGATTAGACTTCCCACTACTTGCTTGTAAGGAATAGTCTGCATGAATTTCCGTTCTTCAAGAGATAATTCCTCATCTAAGACTATGACTCCTTCTTCCTCACTCCCCTCACTTCCCTTGTTCAACTCCATTGGAGTTGTACAACTATTAGTTTTATCCATTTGAAATTTTTCAAGCATGTTCCCTATTGCTTACTTTTGAGTCAATCTTATAATTTTCCTTTTTCGGTCTCTCTCTACTTGAATTCCCAAAATATATTTTGCTTCCCCCATATCCTTCATTTCAAATCTCCCCTTAAGATCGGTTTTCAGTTTATTAATTTTTTCCATTAATTTACTTAAGACAAGCAAATAATCAACATAAATTGCAATAAATATAAAACCTTCCTCATCTTGGAAAACATAGATTGAGTGATCTGAGCTGATCCAGATATATCCTAGACCGGTAAGAAACTCATCAAGCTTCTTATTCCACTGTCGAGGCGCCTTTTTCAAACCATAAAGAGATTTAATCAGCCGGCATACCTTACTCTCCTCTCCTTCCTCCACAAACCCTTCGGGTTGTCGCATGAAGATCTCCTCTTCCAATTCTCCAAGCAAAAAGGTTGTCTTGATGTCCATCTGGTGCACTTCCATGTCTTCTGCTGCTGCTAGGCTGAGAAGTATGCAGACGGAGGGAAATCTAACCACCGGGGCAAAGGTTTCCTCGTAGTCAATTCCCTCCTTTTGTGTAAATCCCTTTGCCACTAGTCGGGCCTTGTAGCGCTCGATTGTGTTATTTAGGTTCAGTTTTAATTTGAAAACCCACTTACAACCGATTGGTTTTCGGTTAGGTGGACAATCCACCAGCTCCGAAGTATCGGCTGCCATAATTGAGGCCATCTCCTCATTGATGGCTGTCTTCCCCCGTTTTCTTTTTGGACAAGTCATCGCCTCTCCATAAGTTTGAGGTTCATCTTGATGAGATAGTTTAGTTACCTTGTTATTAACCTGTTTTTCTTGTAGTCTTATGCTACTTCTCCTCCCCCCCTCAAAATCTGAGGCCGGAATAGATGGTTCTCGTGGATTCTTTCGAACAAACTCGGCTTCTCCCCTATCCCTTGATTCCGAATCAATTTCCACCACGTCTTCCGCTTCGGGTAGAGTTGTCACTGGAGTTTCCACAGCCGAGTCCTTTTCGGTCTGATTTGTACCTGCAAGAATGTCATCTTCTCTAAAATCTGGATAGTTAGGAAGCTCTAAGTCATCGGAATTTTTTGACTCAAATCTGATTTTTACTGACTTTGTATATTTGAACGGATCCACAGACTTTCCTTCATCCATAACTACTACATGCTTTACTAAGATTTTATCTTCCCTTTTTAGATCATAAACTCTATATCCTTTAACATCCTCATCATATCCTAATAAGTATCCCGGTTTTCCTTTAGGATCTAGCTTCCAATTGGACCGATCTGTATCTAGACTGAATACTTGACTGCCGAAAACCTTTAAGTGAGATATGTCTGGTTTCCGGCTTGTCCATCTCTCATAAGGTGTTTGATCTTTTATAGGTGAAATAAGAACTCTATTTTTGAGGTAATTAGCACGGTTCATTGCTTCTGCCAAAAACCTTTTTCCTATCTTCTTATCTGACAACATACTTCTAGCACTATCACTTAGTGTTCTATTTAACCTTTCATCTACCCCATTCTGTTCAGGGTTTTCTGGAACTGTCTTTTGGTGTTGGACCCCATCTTCCTTCAAAAAATCCTCAAACTGGTTAGAAGTATACTCTCCACCATTGTCACTCCTTATTCTCTAGATTGGAGTTTCATGGAGTTTTTGGCTCCATGCTTTATATTGTCTAAAAAAATCTTGAGCTTCGGACTTGTTTTTCAAAAATTACACTCGGGAATACTAAGACCAATCATCAGTGATAGTCTTCATAAATCTCTTCCCCCCCCGGTGAGGGCACTTTAGTCGGTCTCCAAATATCTGTGTGTACTAGATCTAGAATTTTTTCTCCCTTATAGGTGGCTGTTTTAGGAAAGGGTAATCTGTGTGCTTTACCTTGAGCACATCCACTACAATCACTTATATTATCATTCTCACTAAACTTAATCCCTTCCACCACTCCCATCTTTTTCATCTCTCTTAACTTGTCTAGATTCACATGCCCAAGCCTCTTATGCCACATCATAATATCATGAACACCAGCATAATAAAGTTTCTTCTTTTCATTACTTAAAACCAGCCTAAACATCCCATGGCTACCTTTCTCAGCAATGAAATAGACATCCTCCTCAAAACTAGCAGTAAAGACTCCTTCCCTAGTGCTAGTAAAAATACCCTTATCATCTAATACGGATGTAGAGATGAGGTTTTTGTTCAGCTCCAAAATAAACAATACATCGGAGAATGTTACTATGGATGTCTTTCCTTCTACTAACACTTTCAAATCTACCGATCCTACAAGAGTAGTGGTGACTATCCTCCCATCCCCGTACTCTATCTCTACGGTGGGAATATTTCTTATCTTAGTGAACAGGTGCCTATCCTTACACATGTGCATGGAGGCACATGAATCTACAATCCTGCCTGCTTCACCTTTTAATCCACCGTAAGCACATTTCTGCCTTCGTGGAATTTCGACCTTGTTTTTCGCCTCCAACTCCTTATCTTAAAAGAGCTCATCGTCGTCGTCCTCGATTCCGCCTCATGTACCTCTGTCACAAGGGCCTTTTTCTTTCCTCTCGCGGTACCACCAATCTGCCCCTCCTTTAACCGAAGCTCGGTTAGCTTGGTGCACTCTGCCATATAATGCCCAAGTTTCTTACAAAAATGGCATAAACCTTTGGGAGCCCTTGGTCCGAACTCGTCGGTCTGATTTTTTTGCTCCCTTCCCCCATAGTTTCCGACCGGTTTCCGGGAATCCTTTTTCCTCCAATCGGTCGCAGTTACCAAGGCTTGGATACTCTTTCCTCCCCTTCGGATCTCAATCGTATTCTCTCGAACGAGAATCATCCCTACCACTGAGTTCCATATCCACCTTGAGTCCGGCAAGTCCTGCACACGGTTGACTATGTTCTCGAACTCATCAGGTAACTTCATCAATAAACAGTTAACCTTTTCTTTTTCACTAAAATCTTTTCCCACACTCTCTAGCTCCATGAAGAGTGTAGCAAGCTCATTGCAAAAATCCAACATATTTCCCCCTTTGTATACATACTCCTTAACTTTCTGATCAGCCAACTGTTGTTGCTGAATTGTACCACTTGGGTACATCTCTATGAGAGCCATCTTAAGATCGGATGCCCTTTCTACATGCAAATAAGGACATGCAAGTCCTTGAGTGAGATGGCGTAGGATCAAGTGCTTTGCCGCCATATTGTTGAAGTCTTAGGTTTCAGTATCATTCTCCTCGTTCCTCGTAATAGGTGACATGAATGCCGAACCAGTTGCTATTGGTGTGGTCGCCTCCTTCTCCTTTCCTTTGTCCACCACCTCTCCTTCTTTTGTTTCCTCCGTTGAAGGTGGATCCTCTTTCTTGGTGAATCTGCTAAGTACAAACCCTTGAAGAATTCGAAGACTTGATGGACGCCCCAGTCGTCCACTCACTATCCCCCAAAACCTTTTTTCGCATAGAGCTTCTATCATCATACTTTCCTAGTATATGAAGTCAGTTCCATTAAAGATTGGTACCCTAGAGGGTGGGCCCATAACCAAAAACTTTGAGACCTCCATAAGTCCTCAGAGTGGACAGCTTCTAAGAAGCCTCTAGGATAACACTGACCCCTTTGTGTTTCAGCAAAAACAACTACCACCCTGGCAGACAATAACTCTGACCAACTTCACCCATGTGAACGCAAGACTCCCCTGAGTCGATAGCAAAAAGAATCTCTGAATTTGCTCCTCTGAGCAGTCAGTTATGGAGGGTCAAAGTTGACCTTTTGTACAAAAGCTCTCTAGGAGAGAGGGTCCTATCTTCTAATTTTTCTAAGTCCTATCTCTCTCACAGACTCTATCTACTGATGTACGGAGCCAATCAGATTTAAGTTTCGTACACAAAAGTAGAGCTGCCGGTGTACTTTCAGTACGGCCATTGTACGACATGGCCTAAATGTCGACACGTGGTATGTCCGGATTCACTCCTTTAATCTTCGGAGATGCCGCGATCCAATGTCATTCGGCCACGTGTCATCCGATGTGGCAATGACCACAAACCGCCAAAATCCTCTTCTGCGATCTTGGCGTTAATTTCGGCCGTCCGATTAAATACACATTTAATCGTAGCCGTAATAAATACATGCGCGGTATTCGTTTCACTAAAGGAATAAATGCGCGGTATTTGTTTCGTATTCGTACCGGAATCCGTACTTTTACATTTACTGGATATATGTCTCCCGTAAATTGTTATAGTTAAATGAACTATCCTACGTTTAAATGTTTAGATAAATATCAAACCCTATAGTACGTAACACTACTTCTAGAATTAACTTCTAAGGCTAACGGCTACCACCTGTCTGCCGGCCGGTAGGTACTAGGATCAAATCCTGTGGTCGACACGTATCTTTTAGTAAATTAAACCCCTTACTAAAATATATATTCCAGTAAACCTCTGGATAGCCTAGGTAGCCATGGCTCTAGCTTCCTCTCCAATTTCTTAGTGACTGCGACAAGTTTGAGAGTTCGAGAGAGAAGTTAGAGGTAGACTGCCTCGGCTTATTTCTTATTTCTATTCACACCTAGAAAATACTTTAAAAGACCATTAATTTCTACATAGAGTTTCATACTTAAACAGTTGATAGTCGCGGAATGTTAAATGTAAAACGATTTCTATTTAACTCTATTTGAGAACCTGTGTGATTAATAAAGTATATGTTAACACTATTAAAAAGTCAAAAGTGGACATAACAGTAACACCAGACCTTTGAACGAAATAGCCGCTTATTAGAGTTAAGTTTGACTTTAAAATGGGTAATGTTTCATAAAACAACAACAAATTAGTGTCATATTGAGTAAATATTATAGTGAAGTTAATGAATTTAGAATTGAAAAAACGCGGCGCCTTGAAAACGAGAACCGATAACAAACCAACGGCATATGTTGACAAAACACAAAAACAAGATTTTGTGGTCAAAGAAATCCCTTCCACATCCTCATTTCTTGGTGGCAGGCTTTTGAATCTCGCAGATCCATTTTTACACAACGTCGCCATTTTTTGGGCAGGATGCGGATCATCGCCCCGCCGCCTCGCTTAATTTTTTCAGCATCCATTAATCTATACCTATTTTTAGGGTTTACATCATTAGTAGGGTAGATTGTAATATGGCGGAACAATAAGGAAGTTCGAGCCAAGATCTTCGCTACTTTTTTCCGGGATAATTAGGAAATCATTCGTAAGTCGCAGCTCAACATGTTTGTTCATCTCTCTTGCCCTCTCTACCTCCTTATTCTTCCTCTTTCATTCTCTCTTCCTTTTTATTTCTTAGCGGCTCCCTCTACTTATTGTCCGTCTACCACATTTTTTCCCATTCCCTTTCCTTTTTCTTCTCTCTCACTCTCTTTTTCCCACTCTCTCTCTCTCTCCCTCGTTCTATCTTATATCATTTCTTTGTTTTTCGTTTTGACTTACTTTTTCCCCATTTTACTCTCTTTTTCGTTTTGTGTCCCGCTTATTTCGTCCCTCACTACCTCATCACTTATTTTTCCCTTTTTTCCTTTTGAATATTTGCTCATCCTTTGACACTTGTTTCCCTCTCATCATTGCTCTCTATCCAGTTATCTAACTCTTTCAATCTATCATTTATCATTTCCCCTTACTTCAGTTTGTCGTGCCCTCCCTTCATTTTTGTCACTCCCTCTTCCATATTATCTCCCTTGTCGCCCCTACGCCTTATTTATCTCCCTGGTCGTTAACCATCCACCAACACTCTGTCGCTATGTCTCCATACATTTCATTGCCATCTCCAAATAGGACACACTTTTCTAGTCTCTCTCTCTGTCCCTTTTTTTTACGTTAAATTTGTCAAGCCCATATACCCTTTACTAATCTGTTATCTTTGTCTCTTTTGTGTATTTTAAATTGTCATCAACGATGAACTTATATTCGACTGTCTGTTGTATAGGAGAGCACCCATACGATCGTAAGGAAGAACAAAATACCATATTGAAGGTATTCGAGCGTACGAAAGTGCTTGGATTATACCGTGAGGAGCCTTTCATGGATCTATATTTTTTAACACAAATCGTTGATACTTAGTTAGTGTGTGTTAGATATGAAGGTTTTAATATTGTGTAAAGAGGATTTCCGAGGTAGAAGCGAAAACGTTGGGAATTCAATACTATTTAGAGCTTTGTTGACTATTGTAGATTAATAGGCCCCATATATTTTTTTTGTTTTAGTTTAACGTTGTAAAAAGGGTTTATCATGAAATATATAAATTTGTACTTTTTCTCCCATTTTTGTTAATGAATGATTTTATGTGTCAACTTTTTATATATATATTTTTTTTTTCAATGTGTGTTTTTAAAATTGCTTTCATGTTGTATCGATGACACTATCGTATTTAAATATATTATATATTCTTGGCATTTTTTTCGTTTCTGAATCATCTATATATGCTACAAATATGAATTTTTTATTTTATTTCTCACCGCGTATCTTTCTTCTTCTTTGCTTTTCCTATCAGGGAAACTTTGGTTTGAATTTTCACTACTATTTTAATGGTTTTTTTCTAGTTTTTATGTGTTTTTTTTACATATGAAAAAACCTCTTATTTGGTCTTTAATATAATAATACCCATGTAATATGATAACTCAAACGTCATGAACCAGCGACGAAACAACCTCGCCACTGAAAGGCTATTCAAAGAGACAAAAACATAGTAACAAAGGTTTTTATGTTTTGAAATCTACGAATTTAAACTCTATGTTTTTTCCGAGACGATGAGAAAATTGTTTTGTTGTTGGATTTCCGTCTAGCGACAAAATACCCTTTGTACTCTCGAAGATGATGATGAAGTTGTTTCGCCGCTGGATTTCCATTTAGCGACGACACAACCTCTGTTTTGTCAAATATGATAAGAAAGTTTTTCCCCCGCTGAATTTCAATCCTGCGATGACAAGTTCTCGTCGCTGAAAGGGCAACCATTACTTTGTGCGATGTATATGCTTTTTAGGAAACTACCAATTTATCAATTTCCGAAAAGGATGTTGAACAAACGACGAAGCATAGTCGTCGCTGACTAGGGAAAAATGTACATTGCAACAAAATATATAATTTCATATTAGAAGCACACTAAAATTTTGAACACCACATTAACAACATGTGAAGGTAAATACATAAGAATTTATAAAAATATATCAAATTCCATGATATACAAGACACGAGAACTTCATAAAAACCGAAATTGTATTATCTCATAAAAAAACTATACACACATACGAAATTTGTTTTTTCCTATGAAGTTAATGAATACAGGACTCCATCAACTATCTACATTAATCTGGCACAAGTTTAACTGAGTTTCCCACTCTATAACTAAACTACCATTCCCAAACTAATATATAAAAAGGAAAGAACAATAGGCAGTTATATAATCTCTTAAAAACTCGTTGCCGCTCATCCCTCCCTCATTAAAAATGATATCTTGTTGACTGTCAACATCTTCAATATTTTAGAGGAATTCCATTGCCCTCAGGCAAAGAGGTTCCACAACCTTGCAATCAAAGTGGATGCGATATTTACTGATTATGCCTTGCAAATGTTGTGTGACGCATTTACCTCTCGGATATAGTCCCTTGCCAATTTTAGAAAAAATGCTTTACCAAGTCCAACCAATTTTTCAGACCATCCACGGCTCGAAGGTTTAGCCCATTGACCGTTCTTAATTCCTTTCGCCTTCCAACTGGCCCAAATGCGACTCCACACGTCTTTGATTTTAGAAATCACGAAAGAATCTGCAGTTTGAACAAGATGCGTTGCATTAGGTGGAAAATAGTGTATCATGGTGTTTTTGGCCTCTAAAACTCGCTCTAACTCATCGGACATGTTGTGACCACCGCAGTTGTTCAGAAAGAGAATTTTTTGACGTCTATCTCGATCCCATTGGTAAGACTTTGCCTCTTCGACCCATTGTGGGAACACCGTTTTATCATTCCAACCCTTCAGACCGGTCCGGTAACAAACGCCTACAAAGATATATTATACACAAAAAAAGGAAATAAATTAACATTTTGTATTGTTTGCTTCCATTTGCATTAGAGGGAAAGCAAGCTACGTGAACCATAAGTAGCTTATAATAGGTGTCATTGTTTGAGATAAGATAAGTTAGAGAAAAAAAAAAACAAAAAGCTCCTTATTTTGTAATATGTGAAGGGGGGAGGATATAAGAGGACAATGTAGAGAGATATAGATTAGAAATTGAAACCAAAAAACATAGATGGAGAGAAATAGAGAAACCTATATCAAAGACAAAATGACATAAAAAAAATTTAAAATATTAAATGAGGAAGAAAAAACACACCCTAGACGTTGTCCAATAAACCTTGTATCGGGTAATTTTTGCCACGATTTGGAAAAATTATCATCGGGTTCTCGATATGAGCATTCACCCCTCCACTAATTTGCACCAAACTTAGTTATTTTAAATATACCTTGTTAAGTAGGGAATACAACGAAAATAAAACACAATTAAAAAAACAAAACATTATTATACTTTATTCGTAAAGGAAAAAGACTCACCGGATGCAAACCCCCGCTTCAGAACGGCCATTTAGAAGGCTACGGTACGCTCAATGTATTCTTCTTTCTCATGACTACATTGTAGTTTCCCCTTTTGTGCACGCACAACGATGTTGTGCTTCTCTTGACACCTTTGCACCCACCTTTTATTGATGATTGGATGTATTTTGGACCCGTCATTGTTGAACCATTCCTGGCCGTACTACTTCCTCCTTTCTCTTATTATGTCCCTAGCGATGTCCCCGAGAATTGAGGTGGACATCTTCATACCCGCTTTCTTAAAACGTTCAAAATCCGAAAGCAACTCCTTGTGCATAACAGTCACCCAAACAGCTTCCTTCCTTCCTCATCCCGGCAAAGCCTTGGTAACCGCCACCGATCTTGTCACAACACTATAAGTAGAGAACGTCCGGGTTGTCTCTCGTATTTCGTCAAGCGTGGACCTCGTCTCTACCCACCATCGCTTTGCCTTTTGGTACCCTGTAAATAATAAACAATATCAAAAGAATTAATGAGTTTCTTTAATTAAAAGTCCTATGACAAATTGAAACGACTATAAAAAGAAACGGCAATATTCAACGACGAAAAGTTGTTGTCTCAATCAGCGACGACTGAAACTTGTCGTTATATCTACAAAGTTAATTTTTTTTGATAAACACTGTTGATACGTAGTCTGTTGCCGACCACCATTGAGAAATCCTCACTTCTTCGACGAACCAAAGACAACCTTGTTGTAGAAATTAATGGTCTTTTTTTTTAAGTATTTTCTAGGTCTGAAAAGAAATATAGAAAGAAGCCGAGGCAGTCTACCTCTAACTTCTCTCTACAACTCTTAAACTTGTCGCAGTCACTGAGAAATTGGAGAGGAAGCTAGAGCCATGGCTACCTAGGCTATCCAGAGGTTTACGGGATATACCTATTAGTTTATATAAAACTAAGAATATATTTACTAAAATATATGTGGTGCCTCCAGGAATTGATCCTAGAACATGCCGGCCAGTAATCATCCGTTAGCCGGTAGCTCTAACCGTTAAGTCTAGAGATAGTGTTAAGTACTATATAGATTGATAATTAATTAAACATTGATACGTATAATAGTTCATTTAACTGAAACATTTTTAAGGGAGACACAGATCCAGTTATGTAAAAGTACGGATTACAGTACGTATAAGAAACGGATACCGCGCATTTATTTCTTTACCGAAACGAATACCGCACATGTATTTATTACGGCTACGATTAAATGTAAATTTAATCGCACGGTCGAAATTAAACGCCGAGATCGCAGAAGAGAATTTCGGCGGTTTTTGATCATCGCCACATCGGATGACACGTGGCGGAATGACATTCGATCGCCGCATCTCCGAGGATTAAGGAAGCAAATCCGGAGATACCACGTGTCGACATTTAGGCCATGTTGTACAGTGTCCGTACATAAAGTACACCGGCAGCTGTACTTTTGTGTACGGAACTCTAATATGATTGGCTCCATATATGAGTAGATAAATTCTGTGACAGAAATAGGACTTAGAAAAATTAGGAGATAAGACCCTCTCTCCCAGAGAGCTTTTGTACAAAAGGTCAAATTTGACCCTCCATAACTTACTGCTCAGGGGAGCAAATTCAGAGATTCTTTTTGCTACCAACTCAAGGAAGTCTTGCCTTCACAAGGGTGAAGTTGGTTAGAGTTTTTTTCTGCCAGGGTGGCAGTTGTTCTTACTGGAACACAAAGGGGTCAAAGTTATCCTAAAGGCTTCTTGAAAGCTGTCCACTCTGAGGACTTATGGAGGTCTCAAAGTTTCAGGTTATGGGCCAACCCTCTAGGGTACCAATCTTTAATGGTACTGGCTTCATATACTAGGAAAGTATGATGATAGGAGCTCTATGCGAAAAAAGGTTTTGGGGGAAGTGACTGGACGATTGGGGCGTCCTTCAAGTCTTCAAATTCCTCCAGGGTTTGAAGGAAGCAGATTCAATAAGAAAGCAGGTTCATCTTCAATGGAGGAGATAAAGGAAGGAGAGTTGGTGGACAAAGGAGCGGAGAAGGAGACAACCACCCCAATAGCAACCGGTTTAGCATTCATGTCACCTATTCCGAGGAACAAGGAGAATGATACTAAAACCTGGGATTTCAACAATATGGCCGCAAAGCACTTCATCCTACGCCATATTACTCAAGGACTTGCATGTCCTCATTTGTAGGTAGAAAGAGCATCCGATCTGTGGATGGCTCTTATAGAGATGTACCGAAGTGGTACGATTCAGCAACAACAATTGGCTCATCAGAAAGTTAACGAATATGTATACAAATGGGGGAAAATGTTTGATTTTTGTTATGAGCTTGCTTCACTCTTCATGGAGCTAGAGAGTGTGGGAAAAGATTTTAGTGAAAAAAAAAGGTTAACTTTTTACTGATGAAGTTACCCGATGAGATCAAGAACATAGTCAACCGTGTGCAGGACTTGCCGGACTCAACGTGGATATGGAACTCAGTGGTAGGGATGATTCTTGTTTGGGAGAATATGATTGAGATCCGAAGGGGAGGAAAGAGTGGCCAAGCGTAGGCAACTGCGACCGATTGGAGGAACAAGGATTCCCGGAAACCGGTCGGAAACTATGGTGGAAGGGAGCAAAAAAATCAGGCCGACGAGTTCGGACAAAGGGCTCCCAAAGGTTTATGTCATTTTTGTAAGAAACGTGGGCACTATATGGCAGAGTGCACTAAGCTAACCGAGCTTCGGTTAAAGGAGGGGCAGACCGGTAATACCCTGAGAGGAAAGAAAAAGGCCCTTGTGACAGAGGTACATGAGGCGGAATCTGAGGACGAGGACAATGAGCTCCTTTTGGATAAGGAGTTGGACGCGAAAAACGAGGTCGAAATTCCACCAAGGCAGAAATGTGCTTACAGTGAATTGAAAGGTGAAGCACGCTGGATTATAGATTCAGGTGCCTCCATGCACATGTGTAAAGATAGGCACCTGTTCACTAAGATAAGAAAGATTCCCACCGTAGAGATAGAGTACGGGGATGGGAGGATAGTAACCACTACTCTTGTATAATCGGTAGATCTAAAAGTGTTAGTAGAAGGAAAGACATCCATAGTAACATTTTCCGATGTATTGTTTATTCCGGAGCTGAACAAAAGCCTCATCTCTACATCTATATTAGATGATAAGGGTTTTTTTCAGATTAAAGAAGAAAGTCAATCTATTGACGTTTTTAGCATGGATGCAGCTGAAAGGAAAGAGAAAATACAAGAGTATATCATTCTTGAGCAGGTACCTTTTACTCCATCCTCTTCTACTTCTTCTACCTCTCTCCCAAATGCCTCTGCGCCGTCTAATACTCTTTCTGGAGCTGCACCTTCTGTCGATGCTCCTCCGAATACACGCCTTGTGCGGCAATCTAAGGAACCAACCGTTCCCGCGTCAGATTTTCCGGGGGGAAGAAGGCAAAGTAGCCGCCTTCGAGGAGACCGAGTTGAGAGTGCTTTTTCTACAAGCACACGGGAGCCGCTTACTATTCATGAAGCTTTTTCCGTTCCTGAAAAGGATCATTAGATCTCGGCTGCAAATGAAGAGATAAAGTCAATTATGGAAGCCCAAACTTGGGAACTTGTGGAGCTCCCACCGAACAGGAAAGCTATCGGTTGTAAGTGGGTCTTCAAATTAAAATTGAATCCTGATAATACAATTGAAAGATATAAAGCTAGACTGGTTGCTAAGGGATTTAGCCAAAAGGAGGGAATTGACTATGAAGAGACCTTTCTCCTGTGGTTTGCTTTCCTACTGTTAGAGTTTTGCTATCTCTTGCTGCAATAGAAGATATGGAATTGCATCAGATGGATGTTAAGACAGCTTTCTTGCATGGTGATTTGGAGGAAGTAATTTATATGAAGCAGCCAGAGATGTATGCAGAAAAAGGGAAAGAAAATCTGGTCTGTAAACTGTTGAAGTCCCTTTATGGTCTGAAACAGGCTCCGAGGCAATGGAACCTGAAATTAGATGAGTTTTTAACCAATCTAGGCTTTACCAGGATCAGTTCAGATCACTCAGTCTATGTAATGCAAGGTGATGATAGAGTGATTTATGTGGCAGTTTATGTAGATGATTTGCTACTAATTAGCAAATCCATCAATGAGATTAATAAAATAAAATCAGCTTTGAATTCCCGGTTTGAAATGAAAGACTTGGGTGAGGCTAAGTATATTCTAGGAATTCAAGTAGAAAGAGACAGGAAACACAAAATTATTTATTTAACTCAAAAGGAAGCAATCAAGAACATGTTAGAAAAGTTTGGCATGTCGGACGCAAAGGGGAGTGCCACTCCTATGGAATTCAGGCAAAAATTGGAAGGCACGGAAACGGATGGTGGTGTTTTGGTTGATGGTTTCTTAGATTCAGGGGAGGCAGATTCTATGTCCTCCATTCCTTACTGGCAGATTGTCGGAAGCCTCATTTATTTCATGAATTGTACTCGTCCCGACATCGCAGCAGCAGTTGGAGCCTTAAGCCGAAGCCTTCAGAATCCAAGGAAATCAGACTATGAGGCAGCAAAGAGAGTTCTTCGTTATCTTGCAGGAACTCAAAATCTTAGACTCTCTCTCGGTGGAGAGGAAGTCAAAATTCATACATGGAGCGATGCGAGCTACGGAGATATGCCGAGCCGACGCTCCACCACCGGATACATTTTGAAGATCGGAAGTGGAACTTGCTGCAGGAGCAGCAAACTTCAGAAGGTAACGGCTCAGTCTACCATGGAGGCTGAGTACATGGCTGCCAGCTCGGCAGTTAAAGAGTTACTTTGGGTAAAGTCTCTTCTCCAAGAGCTTCTCTTTATGCAATCTGGACCACAGATAGTGTGGTGTGATAATCAGGCAGCAATCACTATTGCATCTAATCCCAGTCATCACTTTAAGAGTAAGCACATTGATATCAAGCTACACTTTGTAAGAGAAAAGGTGATGGGAAAAGTCTTGAAGTTGAGTTATTTACCGGATCAGCAAATGGTGGCTGATATGATGACGAAACCCTTACCTGCTCCCAAATTGAAGTTCTGTAGAGAGGCATGTGGACTGAGTGACTAGCAGAGTCTAAAGCTTTAGGGGAGTGTTGTTCTTAGAAAGCTTTAGTCCTCTTTATGCCTCAACTTTGAGAGAGAGCTGTTCAGGACTTAAGCTATTTTTGGTTGTGTTCGGTTCAGTACTTACCGAAATTAGTGTGATAGTGAAGTTGGGAGTTCACGGTTCATTCACACTTGGGACACGTGTCATCACTTGGGAGAATGCGTGAGTATGTCCTCCGTGGACGTACGGAAATTCGGCAGGACCACTGGACTTCGTAAAGTCAATTCTACGGTGCCAAATCCTCTAATCGGACCGCTGACAGTTGCCGCCAACAAATAGTGACGAGGCGTGACTAGATCATTATCACTTTACGTTGTCTGAACTTCGGTGTAAATATTTGTGATAGAATGTTAGATGTACGGCTGGAATGCCTCCGTACAGCTTAGTGTAGTTTCGGTGTATAAAAGTAGGACTTCGTGAATTTGATTTTTAGGAACAAATGATATGAAAACTGTACACTCAGTTTTATGTAAATTCATTTCTATATATCTCACAGATTTGTGAGCGGAATTGATTGAAATTTTGTGTGTGTGTTTCTTTGTATGTTATCTACATTGTGGCAAATTTTCAGGACGTTTAGAGCGTTTTTCCGAAAGTTATAGTCTGTCAAAGTTGCTGTTCAGCCATCGGTATTTGTGGAAGCTTCCTCTCTTGATTTGTTCTACGATGACTACTGCTGCATCTTCTTCATCTTCAGTACCAACACTTGTCTCAGAACAACACAATCCATGCAAATTGTCATCATAAGGCTGAAAATGCCTTGTGTATGGGAAATTTGACGCATGGTTGTATGATGTGATGTACAACCATATTGGGTGGGCGGGGACATCCGGAAGGATGTCAAGAATTTCTGGGACGAGGTTAAACCACCAGTCAATAGGCCGAGCCTCCTCGTAACGCCAATAGTTCGGCAAATCCTCCAACGGGATGTAATGGACAGCCGTCGGTGGGAAGCCATCCATGGCCTTATCTCCGACTGGAGGCGGAAAAAACCAATCGAGTTCCTCCTCTCGAATTACCACATCACACTCGGTCGGAATTTGAGGTCCTTGTACCGCCATGAGAGCTCTATCACGATTCGGTGATGGTGGAAAAGCGACAACCTCGTCTTTGTCTCCATATTTTTCCTCCATGCGTCTCTCCGAGCTCTACGAAAATTGTTGGTCCGAGGTTGAGGGATTGTCGTCATATATCTTGATCGTAATGTCCAACGATTCGGTTTCTTCCGGTTCTTCCTCTTCTTCCGTAGGCTCTTTCCCTTCCTCTATAGGCTCGTCCGACGCAGTTCTTGAGGGTTTATATTTTTCTTCTACCTCCTTACCCTCTTCTACTTCGCGGACACCTTCTTCGTCCGCTCTAATCCCTTCATTGAGTAACTCCCCCTCCGGCACACTTCCCCTTAATACCCTCTCCGTACCTGTACCTTCCCTCACCACCGCCTCTATTTTCTCCATCTCATCTAATTCAGCACCTGATTCCCCCCCCTCCCTCAAAACTAGCTCCATTCTAGACCTTTCCTTACCACCCGTTTACGGTTCCACCGTATTCCCCAACACTCCTCCGGTTACATCCCTTTCCCTCTCTAAGCTCTCCCTTATAGGTAGGTGATCCCCCATGTCGACCGCCGTTGGAGTGTGGATAATATCGCCGTCGAATGACAAAGCGAAATCGCTTGAATGGTCGTCGGCCGCCCTCCATTGAAAAACAAATCTTGGTTAACAAGAAAAAAGCAAAAACACAATCGACGAAGACAAAAAAACCCTAAAACACACACTTTTACTCTGGCTTTTACTCAGCTTGTCCAACTGTAAACGTACTCCACTGTTCACAATTGGAAAATTAAACCGTTGGTCGTACAACTTATAACCCGACATTCAAGCAACGACATAATGTCGTCGCGTTCGACTGTATTTGAGTTTCTCAATAGTGAATGGACGAAATAGCGTCGTTGTTCGCGAATTCAATTCGAGAATACCAACGTTGGATTGTTTGAACTAATGTCGTCGGTGGTTTAGTCGAAATAACAAACCACAGTTGTCCGTCATTCGCATTTTCGACCAAACAAGCTATCCTCATTCATTTAATTATTTTGTCGTACCCATTATTAAAGCGACAACATGATGTCGTCCCATAGACCGCGACAAGACACGTCATCGCTAGTACGTTGTCGCCATAAAGAAATCGCAAGACACTTAGAAAATAATACTTAAATACAACAAAACAATGCATAGTAGTCGACGACAAAAAAAAACACGCACTAATAGAGAGTTAGTGAGAAGTTAGTGTATAATTTGAGAGAGAAAGGCGACGTTCCAAAATAATACTGTACAAATAATTTAAAAGCACAACAAAATTAAAATATAACTACGTATTGTGAATGGGAATAATAACACAAAAGGAAGGAGGAAACAAAATCATTTAACAAATGGGAGAACGTTAGTTTGAAATGGCTTACTTATACTGTACACTCCGATAAAATGCTCGAGAAACTTCCTTATGGTCCTTAGAATGAGTTAAAGTAAGCCGTTATTTTCACAGTCCTTCAGCATCTAGTGCATTACTCGCATCCGAGTTGCCTTAGTTGACACGTGTTGAATTTTACGGTGGGAGAAACGTCCTCTAGTATTGGCCGAGAACGGAAAAAACCCTTCCACAATGGCCGCCGGGTCTAGCGAGGTTTCGATTTCTGCCTCACTCTCTTCTTCGTTCGGAAATGCGTTTTCCTCATCGTTCCTTTCATTTTACTTATCTTGTTGAACCTGAGCGTTGTTGAAATAATTAGTTTTATTGTATTTTCTAGGTCTAAATTAATTAGCAGAAAACATACAAAGAAAATGTAGGCAGCTTGCCTCCATCTCTTCTCTCTCGCCCCAATACTTGTTGTAGTCACTGAAAGAGAGAGAGAGCGATGGAGCCATGGCTGCCTCAGCTCCATGGGAAGGACTAAAGAGTGACTTAAGTCACTCTCAACAAAAGGTTGAGTCCGGTAAGACTCGAACCCCCGACCGGTAGAGCAAGGCGTAGCCATTAGCTCTAACCAGTTTGTCGTAGAAGTCCGTTAGGATATATAGGGTTTGATTAGTATTTAAACTATTGTACTATACACAAATTATTTAACTAAATACCTTTACGACGTGTATAGATACAGTTTGATAAAGTACGAAGTAGTGTACTAATTTGAAACGCATATCGCGCATTTTGTTTCGACATCGAAACAAATATCGCGCAAGTATTTACTACAGTTGAGATTACATTTTGCGTCAAATCTGACGGCGCACATCATCGTCGAAATCTCGGAATGGTAACATTGGCATTTAGTGACGTGGCATGACCTGGCGCTACGTGGAGAGACGACATTTGGTCGCAGGAATTCCGGGGAACGTACGGACGAGTGGAAAATGGACATGCGTCCGCCTAATGGCATTGTCGTACAGAGGCCGTACAGAAAGTACATCGGCAGTAGTACTTTCTGGTACTGTACAATGTTCTGATTGGTTCGTACATACAGTTGATAGAGGCTGTGAGAGGAACTAGGAAAAACTAGGACTTAGGAAAAATCAGGAAGATAGTCGTCTCTCTCTTTGAGAGTTTGTATAAATTGGCATCTTTGCCACCCTATAACTTATCGCTTGATTGGGCGTTTTCACAGATTTCTTTTTCTACAGACTAAGAGGAGTCTAGTCTGCACAAGGGTGTAGTCAGATTGTCCACTTGTCTGCTTAGGTAGCAGTGGTTTTCATTGAAAGTGGGTTAGTTAATAACTATCTAGAGGCTTCTTCTATTCTGTAGTCCAATGGAGGACACAGAATTGCAGGTTATGGGCTCACCCTCTAGGGTGCCCACCTTTAATGGATTTGGGTTCATCTATTGGGAAGCTACGATGATAGGAGCTTTGTGCGAAAAACGATACTGGGGTATCGTTAGTGGACAAGTCCTCCACCTTCAGGAACTCCACTAGGATTTGGAGGAGTAAGGTTTCCTACAGCAACGGCTGCCTCAGCGGAGGAGGCAGTTGATGGGGATAGCAGTGTGTCCGAAAAGGGGAAAGGGAAGGAGACACCCCTCACTCCTATTGCCACAGTACCAGGAGGGGTGACCGTGAAGACCGCGAAGAACGATACTCAAATGTGGGAGGATGTAAACATGGCTGCCAAGAAATTCATTCTGAGGCACCTCACTCAAGCGTTGGCCACCCCTCATCTTACCATTTACAAGGCCGAGGAGTTGTGGGTGAGTTTAGTGGAGATTTATAGAGCTGGAACTATTCAAGAGCTCCAGTTGGATGAGCAAAAGCTAGTGAGTTACACTTACAAAGGAGGAAAGATGTTAGATTACTGAAATGATCTTTCTTGTTTGTATATGGAGATGGAAAGTGCGGGATGGAGAGGTAAAATGAAAATGAAAGTTAACACACTCATGATGAAGTTACCAAATGAGTTTGAGAACATAGTGTACCGAGTACAAGAATTGCCTGATAGTTAATGGAAATGGAACACAGTGGTCAGGATGATACTTGTGCAGGAAAACACAATGGAGATTAGGAGAGGAGGAAAGAGCATTCAAGTTCTGGCAGCAGGAGGGGACCGATGGGGGAAGGACCCGAAAAAACCTTACAGAGAGGAAAAAGATCATATTGGGGGACCGAGGCCCCCAAAGGGTTTTTGTCATTTTTGCAAAAAGCGTGGACACTTCATCACAGATTGTGTTAAGCTGTCAGAGCTGAGGCTACAAGAGAATCGTGGAGGGGGTTCTTCCGGAGGGAAGAAAAAAGCGCTTGTGGTAACAAAAGTGACAGGAGAAACCGAGGATGAGTCCTCTGAGGAGGATGGGGAGCTTCTTCTTGACGAGAGTTTGGAGGAGAAGGAGATCCCTCGGAGACACAAGTGTGCCCTTGGAGCAATTTGGGAAGCTCCACAGGAAGGATGGATCATCAACTCAGGTGCATCCATGCATATGTGTCGCGATAAAGAACTCTTCACTAAGTTAAGAAAGATTCCTACTGTAGAGATAGAGTATGGGGATGGGAGAGTGGTTACTACAGATCTAGTGGGAACAGTAGATCTGAAAGTCTTAGTGGAGGGTAAAACTTCTATACTTACATTCTCAGATGTACTTTACATTCCTCAGCTGAGTAAAAATCTTGTCTCTATGTTTGTGTTAGATGACAAAGAGTTTGATACCTTCACTAGAAAGGGAGTCTTTACAACTAAGTATGGGGATGAAGTTTACTTCACGGCAGATAAGGGTAGCCAAGGAATGTTTAAGCTTAACATGAGTAATGAAAAGAAGAATGCTTACTATGTTGAAGTTCCTAAGCTGATGATTTGGCATAAGCGGTTGGGGCATGTGCATTTTGATAGGTTGAGGGAAATGAAAAAGCTTGGGGTAGTAGAGGCATTCAGTTTGGGGATAATGAAATGATGGATGATTGTAGTGGTTGTGCTCAAGGTAAGGCTCACAGACTTCCCTTTCCCAAAGCCGCCACATATAGAGGTGAGAAAGTGTTAGATTTGGTCCACACAGATATTTGGAGTCCTGCAAAAGTACCTTCGGTTGGAGGAAAGAGGTTTATGATGACAATAACCGATGACTGGTCTAGATACTCTAGAGTCTTCTTTCTGAAAACAAAGTCTGAAGCATCAACTTACTTCAAAGAATATAAAGCTTGGAGTGAGAAGTTGCATGAAACCCCCATTAAGAGGATAAGGAGTGATAATGGGGGAGAATATACCTCTAACCAGTTTGAGGAATACCTGAGAGATGAGGGAGTGCAGCACCAAAAAAATGTACCATATAACCCGGAATAAAATGGGGTAGCTGAGAGGTTGAATCAAACACTAGGAGATAGTGCATGCAGTATGTTGGTAGACAAGAAAATACGAAAGAGATTTTGGGCAGAAGCAATGAACTATGCCAACTACATTAAAAATAGAGTCCTTACCTCAGCTGTAAAGGGAGTGACACCTTATGAGAAATGGGTTGGAAGGAAACCAGATATCTCACACCTTAAAGTATTCGGTAGCCAAGTTTAGAGTCTTGACATGGATAGGAAAAATTGGAAACTAGATGCTAAGGGAAAACCTGAATACTTTGTGAGATATGATGAGGATGTTAAGGGATATAGAGTCTATGACTTAGCAAAGAAAGATATCATTCTGGTTAAACACTTAGTTGTCATGGATGAAGGAAAGTCATTTGACCCCTTCAAATATACAAAGAAGATAAGAATCAGATTTGAGTCCGAAAGTAAGAAGAAATCGGTCGTTCCCGAAAGGGACATGAGTGAAACCGTGATTATAGATTCAGGGGAGATCTAAGATACAGGAGAATCACCGGAAACCTCACATAATCGCATGGACTTCAAGGAGATAGAAGAAGCGGGACAAGAACCGGTTTCCATGGACTAGGGAGCCGATGAGACAGTGGGAAGAAATCCAAGACTTCCATCCATTCCAGCTTCGGAGTTTGAGGGAGGAAGGAGGAGCAGCAAAAGATTACACGAAAAACAAGCCGCTCATAAGGTAACTAAGCTATCTCACCCTGATGAGCCTCGGTCTTACTCGGAGGCAGTGAATAGTCAGAAAAAGAAAGGTGGATTAGAGCCATAAATGATGAGATGGCTTCTATCATGGAAGGAAATACTTCGGAACTAGCTGATTGTCCTCGAGACAAAAAACCTATTGGGTGTAAATGGGTATTTAAACGAAAACTGAACCCAGATAATACCATTGAGAGATATAAGGCTCTATTGGTAGCGAAGGGGTTCACCCAAAAGGAGGGGATTGACTATGAGGAGACCTTTGCTCCAGTAGTTCGGTTCCCATCAGTTAGGATTCTCCTCAGTCTGGCAGCAGCGGAAGACATGGAAATACACGAGATAGGCATTAAGACTGCTTTTGTTAATGGTGAGTTAGAGGAAGAAATTTTCATGAGACAACCCGAGGGGTTCGTGGAAGAAGGAGAAGAGAGTAAAGTCTGCAGGCTCATAAAGTCTTTATATGGACTGAAGCAGGCTCCTCGACAGTGGAATAAGAAACTAGATGAGTTTCTTACCGGTCAAAGATGTATCTGTATCAGCTCTGACCATTCTATCTATATGTTTGAAGATGAGAATGGTGTCATTTTTATTGCAATTTATGTGGATGATCTGCTTGTATTGAGTAAATCTTTGGAAAAAATTGATAAGTTGAAGAAAGATCTTAGAAGCAGATTTGATATGAAGGATTTAGGGGAGGTAAGATATATTTTGGGGATTCAAATTGAGAGAGATAGGGGGAAGATGATTATCACACTTACTCAGAAAGAAGCAATAGGTAATATGCTTGAGAAATTCCAGATGGAAAATGCTAACAATTGTCCCACTCCCATGGACTTGAAAAAAGTAAGTGATGGGAGTGTAGAAGGAGGAGTGATGATCTTAGATGATCAGATGAGTCCAGATGAGAGAGAGTTTATGAAGTCTATCCCTTATAGACAGGTCGTAGGAAGTTTAATCTATTTTATGAATTATACCAGGCCGGACATAGCGGGAGCAGTTGGAGTACTCAGTAGGAGTCTTAATGATCCTAGGAAGAGAGACTAGGAGGCACCCAAGAAAGTTATGAGATATCTGGTGGGAAATATAGAGTTATGGTTGCATTTGGGAGGGGAGCACACCGACATCACTACTTGGAGTGACGCCAATTATGGGGACGCACCTATGAGAAGATGCACTTCTGGGTATGTGTTGTATATTGGGGAAGGGGCTTGCTGATGGAGCAGTAAGCAACAAAAGGTGGTTGCTCAGTCCACTATGGAAGCTGAGTACATGGCCTCTTGTTCAGCTGTTAAGGAGTTGATGTGGGTCAAGTCCTTACTACAAGAACTGGGGTATATGAAGCAGGGAGTGCATGAAGTGTTTTGTGATAATCCAGCGGCCATAGCAATTCAGCCAATCCAAAACATCATTTTAAGGCTAAACATATGGACATAAGATTAAGTTTTGTAAGAGGAAAAGTGGAGAATTAAATAGTGAATCTTGTATATAGATTTGATGAGGAAATGGTGGCTGACATGATGACCAAACCTATGCCCTCTCCAAAGTTAAAATATTGTAAGGAAAAATGTGGATTAAAAGAAAAGTAAAAATTAGACTAGAAAATAAGGGGAGTGTTGAAATAATTAGTTTTATTGCATTTTCTAGGTCTTAATTTATTAGCAGAAAACATACAAAGAAAATGTAGGCAGCCTGCCTCCATCTCTTCTCTCTCGCCCCCATACTTGATCTAGTCACTGAAGGAGAGAGAGAGCGAAGGAGCCATGGCTACCTCAGCTCTATGGGAAGGACTAAAGAGTGACTTAAGTCACTCTCAACAAAAGGTTGAGTCCGGCAAGACACGAACCCCCGACCGGCAGAGCACGGCGTAGCCGTTAGCTCTTTCGAGTTTGTCGTAGAAGTCCGTTAGGAGATATAGGGTTTGACTAGTATTTAAACTATTGTACTATACAGAAATCATTTAACTGAAAATCTTTACGGCGTGCATAGATACAATTTGATAAAGTACCAAGTACTACACTAATTTGAAACGCATATCGCGCATTTTGTTTCGATATCGAAACAAATATCGCCCAAGTATTTATTGCAGTTGAGATTACATTTCGCGTGAAATCTAACGGCGCACATCATCGGCGAAATCCCGGAATGGTAACTTTGGCATTTAGTGACTAGGCATTACCTGGCGCCACGTGGAGAGACAACATTTGGTCGCACGAATTTCGAGGAACGTACAGACGAGTGGAAAATGGACATGCGTCCACCTAATGGCCTTGTCGTACAGAGGCCGTCCAGAAAGTACATCCGCAGTAGTACTTTCTGGTACTCTACAATGTTCTGATTGGTTCGTACATACAGTAGATAGAGGCAGTGAGAGGAACTAGGAAATATTATGACTTAGGAAAAATCAGGAAGATAGTCGTCTCTCTCTTTGAGAGTTTGTATAAATTGGCATCTTTGCCACACTAAAACTTATCGCTTAGTTGGGCGTTTTCAGAGATTTCTTTTTCTACAAAATCAGGGGATTTCATGCTGCACAAGGGTGCATTCAAAATGTCTGTTTTTTTGCTTGGGTAGCATTGGTTTGCATTGAAAGTGGGTTAGTTAATAACTATCTAGAGGCTTCTTGTATTTAGTAGTCTAATGGAGGACACATAATTGCTGATAGTGCCAACAAGAATTGTTATCAAAATTACACACACTGTTACCGTTAAGGCGAGTTTTTACTGAACTTACACAAACTGTTAGCGATAACAATAATTGTTGTCTGACTTACACAAAGTGTTACCAGTAACAGGAATTGTATTCTAAATTAAACAATTAGTTAGCGCTAAAAGGAATTATAATCAGAATTACACAAACTGTTAGAGCTAACAATAATTGTTACCTAACTTTCACAATTCTTAACGCTAACAGGAATAAATACCTAACTTACACAAACTATTAGTGATAATGAGAATAGTTACCTAACTAACACAAACTGTTATCGTTAACAAAATTTTCACTTGACTTACGCAAACTGTTAGCGCTAACGAGAATTGTTGCCTTACACAAATTGTCAACAAAAACAAGAATTGTTACCTAACTTACACAAACTGTTAGCGCTTACAACTATTGTTACCTAACTTACACAAACTGTTATCGATAAGAAGAATTGTTACCTAACTTACACAAACTCTTAGCGCTAACAAGAATTGTTACCTACCATACAGACACTTTTAGCGCTTACAGGAATTGTTACCTAACTTACACAAAGTGTTAGCGCTAACAAAAGTTGTTACCTACCTTACACAAAGTGATAGAGATAACAAAAATTGTTACCTTACTCACACAAATTGTTTGCACTATAAGGAATTGTTATCTAAATTACACAAACTGTTAGGGCTAACAAGAATTGTTATCCAAATTCCACAAACTGTTAACGCAAACTGGAATTGTTCTATAAATTACACAAATTGTTAGTGCTAAAAAGAATTGTTATATAATTACAAAAATTGACAGCGCTAACAAGAATTGTTACCTTAGTTACACAAACTGTTAGCGCTAATAGGAATTGTTACCTAACTTACACAAACTGTTAGCGCTAACAGGCATTGTTATCTAAATTACACAAACTGTTAGCGATAACATAAATTGTTTTATAAATTACACAAACTGTTAGCGATAACAGAAATTGTTACCTAACACAAACTCTTAGCGCTTATAGGAATTGTTAACTAACTTACACAAACTAATAGCGCTATCAGGTATTGTTATTTAAATTACACAAACTGTTAGCGCTAACAAGAATTGTTTCCTAACTTACTCAAACTGTTAGCGCTAACAAGAATTGTTTCCTAACTTACACATACTGTTAGCGCTAACAAGAATTTTAACCTAACTTACACAAACTGTTTGCGCTAACAATAATTGTTACCACTTACACAAACTGTTTGCGCTGGAATTCTATGGGCTCCATTGCGCACAAAATTCGCAGATCCAAAAGAAGCTAATCTAGATAGTGCCGACTCTAACTTGATATAAACCCAAATGATTGACCCCTTTACAATCAGAACTCCATTATAGCTTCACCCGTGTGAAATAAGACTTTCGGTGTGCTCAGTTCCACCACAGAATGCAAAGTTAGAATATGACTTTAGGATAACATTCCCCACTTTGACTTTCCCTTAGAAATGCAGCCACCTTGGCAGGCAAAGACTTTGACCGACTACACCCCTGTGTTGGCTAGACTCCCTTGAGTCCGCAGCAAAAAGAATCACTGAATTTGCTCACCAGAGCTTTAAGTTATGGCTGGTCAAAGATGACCTTTATAGTTACAAGCTCTTTTAGAGAGAGGTACCTAAATTTTACTAAGTCTTGGTCTGCCTACTCACGACTACCTACTACTAAACCCTAGTCGAATAGGAACACTATGTAGTACAAGAAGGTACAATGGGCGATGTACTTATTGTACATCCCTTGTACAACAACGTCTACAAGGTGACACCTGTCAAATCGGAAGCCATGGTTCCTACTCCCATCTTCTCCAGTATCAAATAATGTGGCACCATGTGGCACCGCGTGACGCTATCTCTGTATGCCGCAAAAAGCCCACTTCGCGTGGCGGCTATAATGCTGGCTGTCCGATCAAAACATATTTTACACGGTTCAGATTTGCGTATATGCATGAATTGCTCCTTTTGGTTAGTCTGCTGTTAATTCACTGTTGCGTTAATGTTTATATATCTTTGAAACCCGTCACGTGTATCGTTTCGTTAACGCCTTAGTGGATAAAGCTAACTTCTACATAGTAAATGACAGACCCAAGTTCAAACCCAGTCTAAGGCAACATTTTGGCCACCTATCAGTATTTCTGCTTGTTTTTCCATGTTTCTTTCTAACTATCGGGGCGGCCATGGCTATCTCTGTCTTCCACTGACTACGACAAGTATGGATGACTTAGACAAGACCATCTGACAAACACATAGAATAAATTAAGACCTAGAAAATACACAAATTTTAACATGCGCTAACAAAAATTGTAACCTAACTTACACAAACTATTACCTAGTTTACACAAACTATTAGCGCTACCAGGAAATGTTATCTAAATTACACAAACAGTTAGCGCGAATAGGAATTGTTAGCTAACACAAACTGTTAGCGCTTACAAGAATTGTTACCTAACTTACACAAACTGTTAGCGATAAGAAGAATTGTTACCTAAATTACACAAACTATTAAGGATAACATGAATTATTATCTATCTTACAAAAACAATTAGCGCTAACAAGAATTGTTACCTAACTTACACAAACTAATAGTGCTAACAAGAATTGTTACCTACCTTATACAAGTTGTAAGCGATAACAATAATTGTTATCTTACTTACAGAACTGTTAGCGAAAACAAGAATTTTACCCTAACTTACACAAACTCTTTACGCTAACAATAATTTTTACCACTTACACAAACTGTTAGCGCTAACAAGAATTATTACCCTTACACAAATTGTTAGTTAACAGGAACTTTTACCTAACTTACACAAACTGTCTGCGATAATAAAAATTGTTACCTAACTTACACAAACTGTTAACGAAAACAAGAGTTGTTACCTAACTTACACAAACTGTTAGCTCTTACAAGAATTGTTACCTAACTTACACAAACTGTTAGCAGTAACAAGAATTGTTACCTAATTTACACAAACTGTTAGCGCTAAAAGAAATTGTTACCTAACTTACACAAACTGTTAGCGCAAACAAGAATTGTAACCTAACTTACACAAACTGTTTGCAGTAATAGGAATTATCACCTTACATACACAAATTGTTCTCGCTTATAATTATTGTTATCTAAATTACACAAACTGTTAGCACTAACAAAATTTTTCACCTAACTTACATAAATAGTTAGCGCTAACACGAATTGTTACCTAACTTACACAAACTAATAGGGCTAACAAGAATTGTTATCTAAATAACACCAACTGTTAGCGATAACAGTAATTCTTATAAAAATTACACAAACAGTTAGCGCTAACAACAATTGTTAACTTACTTACACAAACTATAAGTGCTAACAGGAATTGTTATCAAACTTAAACAAACTGTTAGCGATAACAATAATTGTTGTCTAACTTACACAAAGTGTTACCGGTAACAGGAATTCTATTCTAAATTACACAAACCATTAGCGCTAACAATAATTGTTACCTAACTTACACAAACTCTTAACTCTAATAGTAAATACCTAACTTACAGAAAGTATTACTGATAACAAGAATTGTTACCTAACTCACACAAACTGTTAGGCCTAACAAGAATTGTCACTTGACTTACACAAACTGGAATTGTTGCCTAACGTACACAAACTGTCAACAAAAACAAGAATTGTTACCTAACTTACACGAACTGTTAGCGCTAATAGGAATTGTTACCTTAATTACACAAAGTGTTAGCGTTTACAAGAAATGTTACCTAACTTACACATACGGTTAGCGCTTACAGGAATTGTTACCTAGCTTACACAAACTGTCAGAGATAACAAGAATTGTTACCTAAATTACACAAATTGTAAGCGCTAACAACTATTGTTACCTAACTTACACAAGCTCTTAGGGCTAACAAGAATTGTTACCTTACTTACACAAACTATTAGCGCTAACAATAATTGTTACATAACTTACACAAACTGTTAACGCTAACAACAATTGTTACCTAACTTACACAAACTGTTATCGTTAACAAGAATTGTTACCTAACTTACACAAGCTGTTAGCGCTAAAAGGAATTGTTATCTAAATTACACAAACTGTTAGGGCTAACAGGAATTGTTACCTTACTTACACAAACAGTTAGCGCTTATAAGAATTGTTATCTAAATTACACAAACTGTTAGCGATAACAGGAATTGTTTTCTAAATTACACAAACTGTTAGCGATAACAGGAATTGTTATATAAATTACACAAACTATTAGCACTAACAAAAAATTTCACTTAAGTTACACATACTTTTAGCGTTAACAGGAAGTGTTAACAAACTTACACAAACTATTAGCGCTAATAGGTATTATTATCTAAATTACACAAACTGTTAGCGCTAAGAGGAGTTTATACATAACTTACACAAAATATTAGCGATTACAAGAATTGTCGTCTAACTTACACAAAGTGTTAGCGCTAACAAGAATTATATTCTTAATTACACAAACTGTTAGCGCTAAAAAAATAATTTCTATAACTTACACAAACTGTTAGCGCTAACAAGAATTGTTATCTAAGTTACACAAACTATTAGCGCTAACAAGATTTTTTTCCTAACTTACACACACTGTTAGCGCCAATAAGAATTTTACCCTAACTTACACAAACTCTTTACGCTAACAAGAATTGTTACCACTTAGACAAACAGTTAGCGCTAACATGAATTGTTACCTTATTTACACAAACTATTAGCGCTAATAGGAATTGTTGCCTAACTTACACAAACTGTTAGCGCGAGAGGAATTGTTAACTAACTTACACAAACTGTTAGCGCTAACATGAATTGTTATCAAACTACACAAACTGTTAGCCCTAAGAGGAGTTGTTATCTAACTTACCCAAATAGTTAACGATAACAAGAATTGTTACCTAACTTACACAAATTGCTAGCGCTAACAAGAATTGTTACCTAACTTACACAAACTGTTAGTTTTAACAGGAACTTTTACCTAACTTACACAAACTGTGAGCGATAATAAAAATTGTTACTTAATTTTCACAAACTGTTAGCGCTAAAAGAAATTGATACCTAACTTACACAAACTGTTAGCGCTAACAAGAATTGTAACCTAACTTACACAAAATGTTAGCACTAATAGGAATTATAACCTAACATACACAAAGTGTTGTCGCCTATAATAATTGTAATCTAAATTACACAAAGTGTTAGCGCTAATATGAATTGTTATATCAATTACACCAACTGTTAGCACTAACAAAAATTTTCACCTAACTTACATAAATAGTTAGCGGTAACAAGAATTGTTAGCTAACTTACGCAAACAGTTAGCGCTAACAAGAATTGTTATCTAAATAACACCAACTGTTAGCGATAATAGTAATTCTTATATAAATTACACAAACAGTTAGCGCTAAGAGGAGTTGTTACCTAACTTACAAAAACTGTTAGCGATAACAATAATTGTTATCTTACTTACAGAAAGAGTTACCGCTAACAGGAATTGTAATCAAAATTACACAAACTGTTAGCGCTAACAAGAATTGTTACCTAACTTACACAAACTGTTAGAGCTAACACGAATTGCCACTTGACTTACACAAACAGTTAGCGCTAACAGGAATTGTTGCCTAACTTACACAAATTGTCAACAAACACAAGAAATGTTACCTAACTTACACAAACTGTTAACGCTAATACGAATTGTTACCTTAATTACACAAAGTGTTAGCATTTACAAGAATTGTTTCCTAAATTATGTTGCCTATTGGAAAGCTTTCAGTCTCAGAGCAGCGGAGCAGCGCAGCTGCTATACAGCAGAGCAGCGCAGCAACGCAGCAGCGGAGCAGCGAAGCTACAACATAGGACAACGTTACCATGATTATATTTGATATGGTCTGTACGAACAACACAACGTCTGATATTCTTAATGTGATTCTGTAAAGGATAGAGAAACTGCGATAGATACGATTCTAGTCAACTTAGTGGGTAACTCAGTGGTAACTTAGTGGGTAACTCACTGGTAGCTTAGTGATAGCTCAGTGGTAGCTTAGTGATAGCTCAGTGGTAGCTAGACAGATTAGTGGTAGCTTGGTGTTTTGACGTACCTCTCAAGTTCACTAGTGTTGCCAGTTCAACACAAGTATAAGACTAAGGACTCAGAACATATTATATATCCAGACTTCTTAGTAGTAAAACTGTAGACAGTTTTTGGGAAACTTCTAAAATTTATATATTGAGTGTTTTCGGGTCAATTGTGCTCAAACTTTGGGATTTGTCAGTGTTTATGCTACTCTATATTCTGATAGAGGTTTTTGAGGTTTGGATGTTTGTTTAAGAATTGGTGAGCACTTAAGAATAGCTGTTTGGCAGGATTCTTGATAGCTTTTGAGAGTGTATCATGTCTACTTCTACTACTACTGCTGCTCCTCCACATGCACCGGTGGTCGTAGAACAACAGGTTATGGGCCTGTCATCAAGAATTCCTATCTTTTCCGAAGATAAGTATGTTTACTGGGCGGATATGGTGGAGACACATTTTGAGAATGTCAATCTTTTAGATATATTGGATGGTTCGCTGGATGAATCTGATCCGTCATGGTCTAACAAAAAATACGCAAGCTCGTTCTATTCTGAAATTTTGTATATCTGAGGACTTAGCTATGTCTCGGATAAAAATGAAAAAAGCAATTGATATCTGGAAATCCCTTAAAAGTGATTATGAAAAGGCTAATGTGGAGGAAGAGCTTCTATTGGCTGGAAAAATTTGGGACTATAAGTACAGTGGCGGTACAATGGCTGAATATTCTAATAAATTTCCTATCCTTGTAGATGCACATGCTTGTGCAGGTGGGGTGTTTCCTCCGTTTCAACAGGCAGCATTGCTCATGAGGGGTCTCCCTGGTAGTATGAAAGGAGCATCTTACATGCTCAAACAGAAAGATAAAGCTAGCTGGGCTTTGCAGTTAGCTATCAATATTTTATTAGAGAAGGAAGCTACATCAAATATTCTCAATGTTGAGCAAGTAGAGGCTTTTAATTCAAACTTTGGGAGGAAAGGCCAATTTAATCAGCAACGTTATCAGTTTAACCAGTTCAGACAGTTTAATCAGGGTGGAACTAAACAATCAAACAATGCATGTTTTTATTGTAGTGAGAGAGGTCATGGTTACAATTATTGTCCTTAACTGAAACAAGCTAACGATACAAGTTTATACAGGCCGGGATGGCAACAAAGTCAGTTTTACAAAAGCTTCACAAGGCCTACACCTCGTGGAAATGCACTGTTTTCAGCATCTTCATCACTCCAGGACGAGACTCTGACATTTTCTGAGGAGGACAACACAGAACTATTCGCTATAGCGGCAGCAATGGAGGGCGCAAAGGACCCTGGATGGATAATGGATACAAGAGCGTCAGGCCACATGTGTTGGAACAAGGCCATCTTCAAAAATCTGAAAGCTACGCCTGAGAGAAATATTTATTATGCCTTTGGAATGAGTGTCCAAACTCTTGCTATGGGTGATGTGTCCTTGCTAATTGATGTAGAAGGAAAAACAATTGAAACGACTCTTCGTAATGTCTTATTTGTGCCTGACTTTAAGAAAAATTTGTTTTCTATGTCGTTGGTAGAGAGTAAAGGCTTTGAGGTTAATTTGAAAAATGGTAGGCAGGTTGTTAGCAAAAATGGCAAGGTTGCGGTAACAGGTACTAGAGATAGTAGCAAGTTGTATCGCATGGATATGGCTAATACCAAGGAGAATGATTATCTGTACTCCGGTGTTTTGCACTCCGGTGTTTTGCACTCAGATGAGTTGTGGCATAAAAGATTAGGCCATGTAAACTATGATAGTTTAAGGAAAATGGTCCTTGCTGGAAAAAAAGAGGGTGTATCAATCACAAATGAGCCGGTCAAAACTTATGATGGTTGCGCGTTAGGCAAAATCCACCGATTGCCATTTCCTAAAGAGTCTGAGCATCAGTCAACGAAACTGTTGCAACAAATTCATTCGAATGTTTTTGGTCCTGCGAAGGTTCCATCTGCCAGGGGGATTAAATATATGGTCACCTTAACAGATGATTTCTCTAGGTTTACAAAAGTTGACTTCATGAAGGAGAAGAGTGAAGTGTTTGGTCACTTCAAACACTATAAAGCATGGGTTGAAAAACTTCATAATTTACATATTTTGCAGCTTAGATCTAACAATGGTGGTGAATATACATCGAAAGAATTTGAAACCTTTTTACTTGAGGAAGGTATTAGTCATCTATTAACTGTTTCATATTCACCAGATCAAAATAGGGTGTCTGAAAGACTAAATAGAAATCTCACGGAGAGCTCTAGGTCGATGCTTACAGATAAAAATGTGGATCCGAAATTCTCGGCTGAGGCTCTAAATTGTGCAGTTTATATTAAGAAAAGGATGGGATCAAGATCGGTAGACATTACTCTTTACGAGATGTGGACAGGTAGCAAACGAGATGTTAGCCATTTCAAAGTCTTTGGTAGTGAATGCTTTATATTGGATACATCCACAAATAGATGGAAAATTGAACCGAAGGGACTACCGGGTATTTTGTTAGGATATGACGATCACTCAAAAGGTTATAGAGTCTTTGTGTTTGAGAGGCAAAAAATAGTTGTAGCTCGTAATATTATTGTAAAGGATGAGCTTGACTCCATAGATTTATTTAAAATGACAGAGCAGCAAAAGCAGCAAAAGGTATAGGAATATGTCATTTTATATTGCATGCAAGAAATTGTCCCACAAATACTACATTCTTCGGTAGTGACTCCAGAGTCAGACTCTCTCCAAGTTCCTCAACAAGTTTAGTTCCAACCCGACCACCAGCGATCAATCCACACAGATTGGAACCAGCGCAATCAGCACAATGCGCGGCATCCAACGATCTTAGCCTCTGAATTTCTGGGGGGAAGAAGATCCAGCAGGCGCCTGCAAGCAAGTTCTCACTTTGCCTACTCGGCAACCTCAGGGGAGACTTTGACCATTCAGGAGGCCTTCTCATCACCAGAACGGAATCACTGGATCGAGGCAGCAAACGACGAAATGAAGTCCATCATGGAGGCTCAAACATAGGAGCTGGTGGACCTTCCTCCGGATCGAAAAGCAATCGGCAGCAAATGGGTATTCAAGGTGAAGTTAAACCCGATAGCACCATTGAACGTTAAAAGGCCAGACTTGTGGCAAAAGGGTATAATCAAAAGGAAGGAATCGATTTTGAAGAAACATTTTCTCCAGTTGTAAGATTTCCAACAGTTAGGATTTTGCTGTCCCTAACTGCTATAGAAGATATGGAAATACATCAGATGGATGTAAAGACGACCTTTTTGCATAAAGAACTAGAAGAGACCATTTACATGCAGCAACTTGAAAAGTATGTGGAACTAGGAAAAGAGCACTTAGTATGCAAGTTGCTAAAATCTCTATACGGCCTAAAACAGGCCCCTAGACAGTGGAATCTGAAGCTTGATGAATTCTTGACTAGCCTAGGATTTCAAAGGATAAGTACTGATCACTCTGTCTACGTTCTAAAAGGTGAAAATGGGATAGTGTATATAGCGGTGTATGTAGATGATTTACTATTAATTAGCAAATCAATGGCTCAAATAAACAAAATCAAAACTGCTCTAAACTCACGGTTCGAGATGAAAGACCTCGGTGAGGCAAAATATATTTTGGGAATTCAGGTAGAGAGGGACAAAGTTAAGAAAGTAATAAAATTGAGTAAAAAGGAGGCTATTGGAAACATGTTAGATGAGTACGTAATGCGGGGGGCAAAAGGGTGTTTTACTTCAATGGAGGTTCGGCAGAAGTTAGAGGGAGAAGAGAAGGAACCAGGTGTCATTGTTAGCGAGTATTTAGAATCGCGAGAGAATGATTCTATGACACAAATACCTTACACACAGATAGTGGGAAGCTTAATATATTTCATGAATTGTACTTGTCCTAACATTGCTACAGCAGTCGTGTACCGAGCAGGAGTCTAAAGAATCCGATAAAATCTGACTTTGATGCAGCAAGGAGAGTCTTAAGATATTTGGCTGGAACCAAAGACCTCAAACTCACACTAGGCGGAGGAGAAGTAAAACTGCAAACGTGGAGTGATGCAAGCTATGGCGACATGCGAAGCTGGAAATCCACCACAGGATCCGTTCTACAAATTGGGAACGGCACTTGCTCCTGGAGCACCAAACTTCAAAAGTTGACAGCACAGTCGACAATGGAGTCAGAATATATGCCAGCAAGCTCGGCCCTCAAAGAACTCTTATAGGTAAAATCCATGTTACAAGAACTATGATACATGCAAATTGGTCCACAGATGATCTGGTGTGATAACCAGGCAGCCATTGCCATTGCATCTAACCCGAGTCATCACTTCAAAAGCAAACACATGGATGTACGATTACACTTTGTAAGAGAAAAGTGTTCTCTAGTGTGATTAAGTTATGTTATCTGCCAGACGCAAAAATGATTGCTGATATGCTCACCAAAGCCCTTCCTGCTCCTAAACTAAAGTATTGCAAAGATGTAGTGGGATTAAATGAATAAATGAAATGCTATACTGCTATGCTTCGATGCTGCGCTAAGTCCAATATTGAGATGTGGTGGGAATGAGTTACTTTCTAATTGCTATATTGCTATGCTACGAAGCTGCGCTAGTTTGTCACCGCAGCTGCGCCAGTATACTGAGTCTAAAGCTTTTTGGGAGTGTTGTTTATTGGAAAGCTTTCAGTCTCAGAGCAGCGGAGCAGCGTTGCTGCTATACAGCGAAGCAGCGCAGCAACAAAGCAGCGCAGCAGCGAAGCTACAACATAGGACAACGCAACCATGATTAAATTTGATATGGTCCATACGGACAACGCAGCGTCTGATATTCTTAATGTGATTCTGTAGAGGATAGTGCAACTGCGATAGATACGATCCTAGTCAACTTAGTGGGTAACTCAGTGGTAGCTTAGTGATAGCTCAGTGGTAGCTAGACAGATTAGTGGTAGCTTGGTGGTTTGACGTACCTCGCAAGTACACTGGTGTTGCCAGTTCAACACAAGTATAAGACTTAGGACTCATAACATATTATGTATCCAGACTTCCAATTAGTAAAACTGGAGACAATTTTGGGAAACTTCTGAGTATTATATCTTGAGTGTTGTCAGATCAATTGTGAAGAAACTTTGGGAGTTGTCAGTGTATATGCTACTTTATATTCAGATAGAGTTTTATGAGATTTGGATGCTTGTATAAGAATTGGTGAGCACTTAAGAACAGCTGTTTGGTAGGATTCTTGATAGCTTTTGAGAGTGTATCATGTCTACTTCGACTACTTCTGCTGCTCCTCCACCTGCACCGGTGGTCGTAGAACAACAACTTACACAAACTGTTAGCGCTAAGAGGAGTTGTTACCTAACTTACACAAAATATTAGCGATAAGAAGAATTGTCTTCTAACTTACACAAAGTGTTAGCGCTAACAGGAATTATATTCTAAATTACACAAACTATTAGCGGTAACATAATTTTTTCTCTAACTTACACAAATAGTTAGCGCTAACTAGAATTGTTAACTAACTTACAAAAATTGTTAGCGCTAACAAGAATTGTTTCCTACCTTACACCCACTGTTAGCGCTAACAAGAATTTTAACCTAACTTACACAAACTTTTTACGCTAACAAGAATTGTTACCACTTACACAAACTGTTAGCGCTAACATGAATTGTAACCTAACTTACACAAACTCTAAGCCCTAACACACATTGTTACCTGGCTTACACAAACTAGTAGCGCTTATAAGAATTGTTACTTTACTTACACAAACTATTAGCGCTAATAGGAATTGTTGCCTAACTTACACAAACAGTTAGCGCTAGAGGAATTGTTAACTAACTTACATAAACTATTAGCGCTAATAGGAATTCTTATCATAGCTACACAAACTGTTAGCCCTAAGAGGAGTTGTTATCTAACTTACACAAACTGTTAACGATAAAAAGATTTGTAACCTAACTTACACAAACTGCTTGCGCTAATAAGAATTGTTACCTAACTTACACAAACTTTTAGCCCTAACATGAAGTGTTACCTAACTTACAAAAACAGTTTGCGCTAACAAGAATTGTTACCTAACTTACACAAACTTTTACCGCTTACAAGAATTCTTACCTAACTTACACAAATTGTTAGTGTAAAAGGAATTGTTACCTAACTTACACAAACTGTTAGCGTTAACAAGAATTAGAACATAACTTACACAAACTGTTAGCACTAATAGGATTTATTACCTAACATACACAAACTGTTGTCGCTTATAATAATTGTAATCTAATTTACACCATCTGTTAGCGCTAAAAGTAATTGTTATATAAATTACACAAATTGTCAACACTAATAGGAATTTTTATATAAATTACACAAACTGTGAGCGCTAGCAGGAATTTTTACCTAACTTACACAAACTGTTATCACTAACAAAATTTCTCATCTAACTTACATAAATAGTTAGCCCTAACAAGAAATGATACCTTCCTTACACAAACTGTTAGCGCTAAGAGAAATTGTTATCAAAATCACACACACTTTTAGCGCTTACTGGAATTGTTACATAAATTACACAAACTTATAGCGTTAACAAGAATTGTTACCTAACTTACACAAACTCTAAGCGCTAACAATAAATGTTACCTAGCTTACACAAACTGTTAGCTCTTATAAGAATTGTTACCTTATTTACACAAACTGTTAACCCTATTATGAATTGTTACCTAACTTACAAAAACTATTAGCGCTTATAAGAAATGTTACCTTACTTACACAAACTGTTAGCGCTAACAAGAATTGTTACCTAATTAACACATACTGTTTGCGCTAACAGGAATTGTTACCAAAATAACAGAAACAGTTAGCGATTAGAAGAATTATTACCTAACTTACACAAACTATTAGCTCTAACAAGAATTGTTGCCTAACTTACACAAGCTATTAGCTCTAACAAGATTTGTTACCTAACTTACACTAACTATTAGCTCTAACAAGAACTGTTATCTAAATTACACAAACTTTTAGCGCTATCACGAATTGTTACCTTACTTACACAAATTGTTAGCGTTACCAAGAGTAGTAACCTAAACTACACAAACTGTTAGCGCTAACAGGAATTGTTACCTAACTTACACAAACTATAAACGTTAACAAAAATTAATTCTTTACTTACCCAAACTTTAAGTGCTAACACGAACTTTTATCTAAACTTCACAACCTGTTAGGGTTAGCATGAATTGTTATCTAAATTACACAAACAATTAGCGCTAACAGGAAATCGTTATCCAAATTACACAAATTGTTAGCGGTAACAAGAATTGTTACCTAACTTACACAAAATGTTAGCGCTAACAAGAGTTTTACCTAAATTACACAAACTGTTAGCGCTAACAAGAATTGCAACTTTACATTCACAAATTGTTATCCCTAACAGGAGTTGTGACCTTTCCAGGATGCGTTAGCGCTAACAAGAATTGTTATCTAAATTACACAAACTTTTAGCGCTCTCAAGAATTGTTACCTAAACTATAGAAACGGTTAGCGCTAACAGGAAATGTTACCTAACTTACACAAACTTTTAATGCTTAGTGCTAACACAAACTGTTATCTAAACTACACAACCTGTTAGCGTTAACACAAATTGATATCTAAACTATGTTGTCTTTTGGAAAGCTTTGAGTCTCAGAGCAGCGCAACAGCGCAACGCAGTTGCTATATAGCAGAGCAGCGCAGCAGCAGAGCAGCGCAGCAACATAGCAGCAGAGCAGCGCAGCAGCGAAGCTGCAACACAGACAGGACAACGCAACCACGATTATATTTGATATGGTCCGTACAGACAACGCATCGTCTGATATTTTAAATGTGATTCAGTACAGAATAGAGCAACTGCGATAGATATGATTCAAGTCAACTTAGTGGGTAACTTAGTGGTAACTTAGTGGGTAGCTCAGTGGTAGCTTAGTGATAGCTCATTGGTAGCTCAAATTACTGGTAGCTTGGTGGTTTGACGTATCTCTCAAGTACACTGGTGTTGTGAGTTCAACACAAGTATAAGACTTAGGACTCATAACATATTATGTATCCAGACTTCCAAGCAGTAAAACTGCAAACGGTTTTTGGGAATCTTCTGAGCATTATATCTTGAGTGATGTCAGGTCGATTGTATTGAAACTTTTGGAGTTGTCAGTGTTTATGCTACTCTATATTCAGATAGAGTTTTCTGCAATGTGGAAGCTTGTATAAGAATTGGTGAGCACTTAAGAAGAGTTGTTTGGTAGGATTCTTGATAGCTTCTGAGAGTGTATCATGTCTACTTTTACTACTACTGCTTCTCCTCCACCTGCACCGGTGGTCTCCTCCACCAGCACCGGTGGTCGTAGAACAACAGGTTATGGGCCTGTCATCAAGAATTCCTATCTTTTCCGGGGATAAGTGTGTTTACTGGCGGATATGGTGGAGACACATTTTGAGAATGTCAATCTTTTAGATATATTGGATGGTTCGCTGGATGAATCTGATCCGTCATGGTCTAACAAAAAATACGCAAGCTCGTTCTATTCTGAAATTTTGTATATCTGAGGACTTAGCTATGTCTCGGATAAAAATGAAAAAAGCAATTGATATCTGGAAATCCCTTAAAAGTGATTATGAAAAGGCTAATGTGGAGGAAGAGCTTCTATTGGCTGGAAAAATTTGGGACTATAAGTACAGTGGCGGTACAATGGCTGAATATTCTAATAAATTTCCTATCCTTGTAGATGCACATGCTTGTGCAGGTGGGGTGTTTCCTCCGTTTCAACAGGCAGCATTGCTCATGAGGGGTCTCCCTGGTAGTATGAAAGGAGCATCTTACATGCTCAAACAGAAAGATAAAGCTAGCTGGGCTTTGCAGTTAGCTATCAATATTTTATTAGAGAAGGAAGCTACATCAAATATTCTCAATGTTGAGCAAGTAGAGGCTTTTAATTCAAACTTTGGGAGGAAAGGCCAATTTAATCAGCAACGTTATCAGTTTAACCAGTTCAGACAGTTTAATCAGGGTGGAACTAGACAATCAAACAATGCATGTTTTTATTGTAGTGAGAGAGGTCATGGTTACAAATATTGTCCTTAACTGAAACAAGCTAACGATACAAGTTTATACAGGCTGAGATGGCAACAAAATTAGTTTTACAATTCCTTCACGGGGCTAACACCTCGTGGAAATACATTGTTTTCAGCTCCTTCATCACTCCAGGACGAGACTCTAACATTTTTTGAGGAGGACTACACAAATCTATTTGCTATGGAGGCAGCGATGGAGGGCGCAAAGGACCCTAGATGGATAATGGATACAGGAGCGTCAGCCCACATGTGTTGGAACAAGGCCATTTTCAAAAATCTTAAAGCAACGCCGGAGAAAAATATTTTTTATGCTTGTGGAATGAGTGTCCAGACTCGTGCTGTGGGTGATGTGTCCTTACTAGTTCATGTAGGGGGAAAAGCAATTGAAAGGACTCTTCACAATGTCTTATTTGTACCTCAGTTTAAGAAAAATCTGTTTTCTACGTTGTTGGTAGAGAGTAAAGGATTTGAGGTTAATTTGAAAAATGGTCGGCAGGTTGTTAGCAGAAATGGCAAGGTTGCGGTTACAAGTACTAGAGATAGTAGCAAGATGTACCGCATGGATATGGCTAATACCAAGAAGTATGCTGTTCTGTACTCAAGTGTTTCAGATGAGTTGTGGCATAAAAGATTAGGCCATGAAAACTATGATAGTTCTAGGAAAATGGTCCTTGCTAGAAAAATAGAGGGTGTATCAATCACATATGAGCCGGTCAAAACTTGTGATGGTTGCGCTTTAGGCAAAATCCACCGATTGCCATTTCCTAAAGAGTCTGAGCATCGGTCAACGAAACTGTTATAACAAATTCATTCGGATGTTTTTGGTCCTACGAAGGTTCCATCTACCAAGGGGATGAAATATATGGTCACCTTCACAGATGATTTCTCTAGATTTGCAAAAGATTACTTCATGAAGGAGAAGAGTGAAGTGTTTGGTAACTTCAAACACAATAAAGCATGGGTTGAAAAACTTCATAATTTTCCTATTTTGCAGCTCAGATCGGACAATGGTGGTGAATATACATCGAAAGAATTTGAAACCTATTTACTCGAGGAAAGTATTAGTCATCTATTGACTGTTCCATATTCACCGGAACAAAATGGGGTGTCGGAGAGACTAAATAGAACTCTCACGGAGAGCTCTAGGTCGATGCTTGCAGATAAATATATGGATCCGAAATTCTGGGCTGAGGCTCTAAACTGTGCAGTTTATATTAAGAATAGGATAGGATCTAGATCGGTGGAAACTACTCCTTACGAGATCTGGACAGGTAGCAAACCAGATGTTAGCCATTTCAAAGTCTTTGGTAGTTAGTGCTTTATATTAGATATGTCCACAAATAGATGGAAAATAGAACTGAAGGGACAACCGGGTATTTTTTTAGGATATGACGATCACTCAAAAGGTTATAGAGTCTTTGTGTTTGAGAGGCAGAAAATAGTTGTAGCTCGAAATATTATTGTAAAGGATGAGCTTGACTCCATAGATTTATTTAAAATGAGAGAGCAGCAAAGGCAACAAAAGGTATAGGAATATGTCATTTTAGATTGCATGCAAGAAATTGTCCCACAGATACTACATTCTCCGGTAGTGACTCCGGAGTCAGACTCTCTCGAAGTCCCTCAGCAAGTTTAGTTCTAACCGGACCAACAGCGGTCAATCCACACACATCGCAACCAGCGCAATCAGCGCAATGCGCGGCATCCGACGATCTCAGCCTCAGAATTTCCAGGGGGGAAGAAGATCCAGCAGCCGCCTGCAAGCAAGTTCTCACTTTGCCTACTCGGCAGCCTCAGGGGAGCCTTTAACCATTCAGGAGGCCTTCTCATTACAAGAACGGAATCACTGGATCAAGGCAGCAAATGACGAAATGAAGTCCATCATGGAGGCTCAAACATAGGAGCTTGTGAACCTTCATCCGGACCGAAAAGTGATCGGAACCAAATGGGTATTATAGGTGAAGTTAAATCCCGACAACACCATTGAACGTTACAAGGCCAGACTTGTGGCAAACGGATATAATCAAAAGGAAGGAATCGATTTTGAAGAAACATTTTCTCCGGTTGTAAGATTTCTGACAGTTAGGATTTTGCTGTCGCTAACTGCTATAGAAGATATGGAAATACATCAGATGGATGTAAAGACGACCTTTTTGCATAAAGAACTAGAAGAGACCATTTACATGCAGCAGCTTGAAAAGTATGTGGAACCAGGAGAAGAGCACTTAGTATGCAAGTTGCTAAAATCTCTATACGGCCTAAAACAGGCCCCTAGACAGTGGAATCTGAAGCTTGATGAATTCTTGACTAGCCTAGGATTTCAAAGGATAAGTACTGATCACTCTGTCTACGTTCTAAAAGGTGAAAATGGGATTGTGTATGTAGCGGTGTATGTAGATGATTTACTATTAATTAACAAATCAATGGCTGAAATTAACAAAATCAACACTGCTCTAAACTCACGGTTCGAGATGAAAGACCTCGGTGAGGCAAAATATATTTTGGGTATTCAAGTAGAGAGGGACAGAAATAAGAAAGTAATAAAATTGACTCAAAAGGAGGCTATTGGAAACATGTTAGATGAGTACGGAATGCGGGGGGCAAAAGGATGTCTAACTCCAATGGAGGTTCGGCAGAAGTTAGAGGGAGAAGAGACAGAACCAGGTGTCATTGTTAGCGAGTATTTAGAATCAGGGGAGAATGATTCTATGACACAAAGTATTTAGAATCAGGGGAGAATGATTCTATGACACAAATACCTTACAGACAGATAGTGGGAAGCTTAATATATTTCATGAATTGTACCCGTCCTGACATTGCTGCAGCAGTCGGGGTACTGAGCAGGAGTCTAGAGAATCCGAGAAAATCTGACTTTGATGCAGCAAGGAGAGTCTTAAGATATTTGGCCGGAACCAAAGACCTCAAACTCACGCTAGGCGGAGGAGAAGTAAAACTGCAAACGTGGAGTGATGCAAGCTATGGCGACTTGCCAAGCCGGAAATCCACCACGGGATTCATTCTACAAGTTGGGAACGGTACTTGCTGTTGGAGCAGCAAAATTCAAAAGGTGACAGCACTGTCAACAATGGAGTCAGAATTTATGGCAGCAAGCTTGGCCCTCAAAGAACTCTTATGGGTAAAATCCATATTACAAGAACTAGGATACATTGAAGTTCGTCCACACGTGATCTGGTGTGATAACCAGGCTGCCATTGCCATTTCTTCTAACCCGAGTCATCACTTCAAAAGCAAACACATGGATGTACGATTACACTTTGTAAGAGAAAAAGTGTTCTCTAGAGTGATTAAATTATGTTATTTACCAGATGCAAAAATGGTAGCTGATATGCTCACTAAAGCTCTTCCTGCTCCTAAGCTACAGTATTGTAGGGATGCAGTGGGATTAAGTGAATAGTTGAATTGCTGCACTGCTATACTGCCACGCTACTATAAGTCCACCAGAAAGGTTGTGGGACTGAGTGACTTGCTAATTGCTATATTGCTATGCTACGATACTGCGCTAGTTTATCACCGCAGCTACGCTAGTATACTGAGTCTAAAGCTTAAGGGGAGTGTTGTCTTTTGGAAAGCTTTGAGTCTCAAAGCAGCGCAACAGCGCAGCAACTATACAGCTGCTATACAGCAGAGCAACTGTTATACGGAAGAGCAGCGCAGCTGCTATACAGCAGAGCAGCTGCTATACAGCAGAGCAGCTGCTATACAGCAGAGCAGCTACTATATAGCAGAGCAGCGTAGCAGCAGAGCAGCGCAGCAGCAGAGCAGCGCACCAGGAGAGCAGTGCAGCAGCAGCGCAGCAACAGAGCAGCGCAGCAGTGAAGCTGCAATACAGACAAGACAACGCAACCACGTTTATATTTGATATGGTCCGTACGGTCAACGCAGCGTCTGATATTCTTAATGTGATTCTGTATAGATAGAGCAACTGCGATATATACGATTCTAGTAAACTTAGTGGGTAACTCAGTGGTAACTTAGTGGGTAACTCAGTGGTAGCTTAGTGAGAGCTTAGTGGTAGCTTGACAGATTAGTGGTAGCTTGGTAGTTTGACGTACCTCCCAAGTACACTGGCATTGCCAGTTCAACACAAGTATAAGACTTAGGACTCACAACATATAATGTATCCAGCCTTCCAAGTAGTAAAATTGCAGACAGTTTTTGGGAAACTTCTGAGTATTATATCTTGAGTGTTGTTGGGTCAATTGTGCTGAAACTTTGGGAGTTGTCAGTGTTTATACTACTCTATATTCTGATAGAGTTTTGTGAGGTTTGGATGCTTATATAAAATTGGTGAGCACTTAAGAACAGCTGTCTGGTAGGATTCTTGATAGCTTTTGAGAGTGTATCATGTCTACTTCTACTACTACTGTTGCTCCTCCACCTGCACCGGTGGTTGTAGAACAACAAAATTGAACCCAAATAACACCATAGACAGGTATAAGGCTCGTTTGGTTGCTAAGGGATATAATCAAAAGGAGGGGATAGATTATGAATAAACTTTTTCACCAGTTGTAAGGTTTCCATCTGTCCGCATCTTACTTACATTAGCTGCCCTAGAGGATTTTGACATCCACCAAATGGATGTCAAAACTGCCTTTTTGCATGGTGATTTAGATGAGGTTATTTACATGAAGCAGCCTCAGGGTTATGAGGAAACAGGAAAAAAAAATCTTGTTTGCAGACTTTTAAAATCTTTGTATGGCCTAAAACAGGCCCCTAGGCAGTGGAATCGAAAGTAAGATGAGTTCTTGACAGGTTTAGGATTTACTAGAATTAGCTCCGATCATTCAGTATATGTGATGTGTGGTGATAATCCTGATGAGGTGATATTCATTGTTGTGTATGTTGATGATTTGCTGCTAATTACTAGGAACAAAGAAGGAATTGCTAGAGTAAAAGAGGCTCTTTATTCACAATTTGAAATGAAGGATTTGGGTGAGGCAAAATATATCCTTGGAATACAAGTTGAAAGAGATAGAGAAAAGAAAATAATTAGGCTAACTCAAAAAGAAGCGATAGGAAACATGTTGGAAAAATTTGGCTTGGCTGATGCCAAAGGTTGTGCAACTCCTATGGAGTATAAGCAAAAAATTGAAGGAAAGAAGCATGAGTTTGGAGTAATAATAGATGAGGAACTTAGTACAGAAGAGCAAAAAGTTATGTCACAAGTACCTTACAAACAAGTTGTAGGAAGTTTGATTTAATTCATGAATTGCACTAGGCCTGATATAGCAGCAGCTGTTGGTGTATTGAGTAGAAGTCTACAAAATCCACGAAAGAGAGACTGGGAGGCAGCAAAAAGGGTATTAAGGTATCTTGTTGGAACTAGAAATCTTTGGCTTACTTTCGGAGGGGACAAGGTTGGCATTAATACTTGGAGTGATGCTACCTATGGTGATGTGCCTAGCAAGAAGTCTACAACTGAGTATGTCATTCAGATTGGAACTGGAACTTGTAGTTCGAGTAGTAAAATTCAAAAGTCACGGCTCAATCTACTATGGAAGCCGAATACATGGCTGCGAGCGCAGCCTTGAAAGAGCTGCTATGAATTAAGGCATTTCTTCAAGAATTAGGTTTAGCACAACACGAGACACAAATAATGTGGTGCGACAATCAAGCAGCCATTTTTGTGGCTACAAACCCAAGTCACCATTTTAAGAGTAAACATATGGACATTCGGCTACATTTGGTACGAGAGAAAGTATTTGCAAAAGTTGTCAAACTTTGTTATTTGCCTGATGAGAAAATGGTTGCGGACATGTTGACAAAAGCCCTTCCAGCTCCTAAGTTGGAGTACTGCAGAAAAGCATGTGGTCTAAGTGAGTAAGTCTTCTAAAGCTTAAGGGGAGTATTGAAAAGTAAACTTTAGTAAGTCTTAGAAATTTGAGTCTAGGACTTATAATATTTTTGGAATACCAACTGTTCAATATTGACCAAATTTAGTGTGGAATTTTGTAGTATCTACACGAATAATTATCTTTAAGTAAAGTAGTGTATAGGGCCGCCAATGAATGTGGACGTGATATGAATCAATGAGATTTTTAGGGTACAGATATTGTTAGTGGACAATTCTGGTCCAAATACTTAGATTTTTGTTAGTAGGTTGTCTGGTGAACCCTGTACATACGTTTTAGGTGTTTTCTAGATCTTTTAAGGATTTAGTTCAATTAGGATTGATCAATTCGACACAGAATGTACATTTTACACAAGAGTTAAGGAAATGAGAGCACTGAGTGCAGTATAAGGTGTTTTATGCTCTATTGTCTCTAATTTGCTTATTGTACATGTTTGTTTGGTTGAAAGACCTCTTTCATTTAGAGTAACATATCTTACACTATAGATCTAGTCTTCTAGGCATTTCTCTTTAAGTTTGCTTGCGCTAATATGTTTGATAATGGCTCAGCTCTTGTTGCAATTGCTCCCATTAGCCCTAGTGCTCCACCTGCTCATGCGGGACGAATATCGCGGCTGGTGCAAGTGTGACTCCTAGTGGGAGTGGATCAAAGCCGAGTGTAAATGCCCATGACCCTCAACAAAAAGGGAGATCGAGAAAGAGAAGGTGAATACTTTGTTGATGAAACTCCTAGATGATTATGAAAACATTGTTAACAGGGTTCACGACTTGTTAGATCATCGATGGATCACGAACTACATTGTGGGAATGACTTTGGTTCGGGAAAGCACAATTGAGATTCGGAGAGGAGGAAAGAGTGTTTAGGCATTGGCTGCTAGAACTAATTGGGGAGATAAGGATTCCAAGAATCCTTTTGGAAACTTTGGTGAGGGAGGAAAAGGAAATTAATCGGAAGGATCTGGATCAAAGCCTTTGAAGGGGCTTTGTCACTTTTGTAAAAAGCCACGACATTACATGGCAGAGTATTCTAAACTAACAAAGCAGAGATTGAAAGAGAAACTGGTCAAAAAACCAGCCGCAAATAAAAAAAAGGCATTTGTGGCAACACAAGTTATTGGAGAGGATTCCGATAAGGAAGATGGAGAACTCCTCAACGAGGAGTTGAGGGTGAAATGTGAGTCGGGGATTCCAAGTAGGCAAAAGTGCGCTTTTGGTGGAGTAAGAGAAGCTTCTGAGAAGGTTAGATTATTAATTTAGGAGCCTCTATGCATTTGTGTAGAGAAAAACCATTGTTTATCAAAACTAGAAAGATCCCTACTGTAGAGAAAGAGTATGGGGATGGGAGAATACTAACCACTAGTTTAATGGGTTCAGTGGATCTGAGAGTCTTATTGATGGAAAGGCATCCATAGTAACTTTCTCTGATGTACTTTTTATCCCAGAGTTGAACAAGAATCTTATCTCTACGTCGGTCTTAGATGATAAGGGTTTTGAGACTAGTACTAAAAAAGGAGTCTTTGTTGCTAGCTATGAGAATGAATTGTACTTCACACCTGAAAAGAGAAGCCAATGAATGTTTAGGCTGAATTTGAGTAATGGAAAGACGGGAGTTTACTATGCCTGTGTAAGTGATTTAATGATATAGCATAAAAGATTGGGACATGTGCATCTAGATAGATAGAAAGAAATAAAGAAAATTGGTGTATTTGAGGGAATGCATTTTGGAGACAATGAGACTTTGGATGATTGTACTGGATGTGCTCAAGGTAAGGCCCCCAGATTGCATTTTCCCAAAACCGCAACATATAAGGGTGAAAAGGTTTTATATCTAGTTCACACTTACATATCGGGACTGGCCTAAGTGCCATCAGTTGGAGGGAAAAGATTTATGCATACTATCACTGATGATTGGTTTAGATACTCTAGTGTATATTTCTTGAAAAACAAACTTGAGGCTTCGGCTTACTTTAAAGAGTATAATGCATGGAGTGAAAATCTTCATGAGACACTTATAAAGAGAGTGAGGAGTGATAATGGGAGGGAATACACTTCTAATGAGTTTGAAGAGTACTTGAAAGAGGAAGGGGTTCAACACCAAAAGATTGTTCCAACCAAAAACTCAATCCGGATAACACTATCGAGCGATACAAGGCTTGATTAGTGGCAAAGGGGTTCACACAGAAGGAGGGAATTGATTATGAGGAGACCTTCGCTCCAATTGTTAGATTTCCCTCCGTCCAGATTCTACTAAGTCTAGTAGCAGCTGAAGACATTAAAGTGCACCAGATGGACATTAAACCGCTTTCTCACACGGAAAATTAGAAGAAGAGATCTTTATGCAACAATCGGAAGGATTTGTGGAAAAAGGAGAAGAAAGTAAGGTGGGCACATTGATAAAGTCTCTTTATGGACTAAAGCAAGCTCCACACCAATAGAATAACAAGCTGGACGAGTTTTTGACGAGTTTGGAATATATCCATATTAGTTCGGATCATTCCATCTATCTATTTGAGGATAAGGAAGGTATAATTTTCATTGCCATCTATGTTGATGATTTGCTTATTTAGAGTAAATCAATGGAGAAAATTAATGGAATTGAAAAAAAATCTAAAAAAAGAATTCGAAATGAAGGACTGCGGGGAAACAAAGTATGTTTTTGGAATTCAAATGGAGAGGGATAGAGAGAAGAAAACAATTAGATTAACTCAAAAGGAAGCAATAAGAAATATGCTTGAAAATTTTCAAATGGATAAAACAAATAGTTGTACGACTCTAGTGGATTTAAAAAATAGAAGTGAGAAGAGCTTAAAAGAGGGAGTCTTGATCTTGGATAATGAGTTAGGACCTAAGGAAAACGAGTTTATGTAAACTATTCCATACAGATAGGTTGTCGATAGTTTGATCTATTTTATAAACTGTACTCATCTTGATATAGCAGCTGCTGTAGGGATATAAATTAGGAGTCTGAATGATCCTAGCAAGAAAAATTGGGAAGCGGCCAAAATGGTCATGCGATACTTGAAATGAACGAGATATCTATGGTTCCATTTGGGAGGAAATAATGCTGACATCACCACTTGGAGTGATGCCAATTATGGGGATGCTCCGATAAGGAGGTGTACTTCTGCGTATGTGTTGTATGTTGGGAATAGGGCTTGTTTTTGGAGCAGTAAGCAACAAAAGGTGATTGCTCAGTCCACCATGGAGGCTGAGTATATGGCCTCTTGTTTGGCTATAAAAGAATTAATGTGGGTGAAATCTTTCCTTCAACGACTTGGATATATGAAAAGTGGAGTGCAAAAGATATTTTGTGATAATCAAGTTGCGATTGTAATTGCAGCAAATCCTAAGTATCACTTTAAAGCAAAGCATATGGACATTCAATTGAGCTTTGTTAGAGAGAATGTTGAGAATAAAATAATTAGTTTGAAATATAGATCGGATGGAGAAATGGTAGCAGATATGATGACTAAGCTAGTTCCTTCTCCCAAATTGATATTTTGTAGGGAGAAGTGTGGACTGAAGCAAAAGATAGACTAAAAAAAAAAGGGGAGTGTTGAAAAAGGGTATTTTATATTCTATCGTTTTGGTCTATGGTTACTCTATAGTTCTCATACTTGTCGTAGTCACTAAGAACTAGAAGGCAGCCATGGCTATCTCAGGCAAATATGAAGGTAAGAAGACAAGCAAAAAACAAAGCCCTTGCAAAAGATAGCCTGCCAGCATTAAGATTTGATCTTGAGACCTATGGATAAGCCATACGGCGTAGCCGTCAGCTTTATCCAACAAGTCTTCATGGAACATTCCATAGATTGTATTTGATAATTATTTTAGTTAATTACGCGAAGACATATGAAACAAAATGAAAACGTGGAACGTACAGTACCACACGAAATACTGTACCATACAAAACGACATTTAATTTTCAATGGACAAGATCAAATGTCGTTCGCGATCGACGGCTCGCAGAGGAGTCGAAATTCTGGACTAGACATTTGGCCATTTACAAGCCAATGTCCGCGGACGACACATGGCGTAATATGGTTGGACGGCAGATATTACGGGGGGAGCTACTATAGCTCAAGAACTAACACGCGTCAGAGGAGCGGCAATGTCATACTATAGCCATACAAAAAGTACAGCGGTACTGTACCTTCTTCTCCTTACAATCATTTGATTGGTTAGGGTACATTAGAAGTAGGTTTACACAGGGAGCTTAGGACTTAGGAAAAATCAAGGTAGCCACCTCTTCCTAGAGTGTTCCGGTATTTATAGGCCATCTTTGGCCAGCCATAACTTAATGCTCAAGTGAGCAATTTTAGTGATTCTTTTTGCAGCGCACTCATGGAGGTCCAGGCTACACAAAAAATTAGTCGGTTAGAGATTTAGAGTGCCAGAGTGGCACTTATTCATTGCCAAAGTCAAAAATTGCAAATATTATCCAAGAGGTTTCATATAAGCTAGACATTCTGTGGACTAAAAGATGTCATAAAATTACAACAACAATCACGCAGCCATTTTTGTGGCTACAAACCCAAGTCACCATTTTAAGAGTAAGCATATCTACATTATGCTACATTTGGTACAAGAGAAAGTATTTTCAAAATTTGTCAAACTTTGCTATTTGCCTAATGAGAAAATTGTTGCGGATATGCTAACAAAATCCCTTCCAGCTCCCTAGTTGGAGTACTACATAAAAGCATGCGGTCGAAGTGAGTAAGTCTTTTAAAGCTTGAGGGGAGTATTGGAAAGTAAGCTTCAGTAAGTCTTTGAAATTGGATTTTATGACTTATAATATTTTTGACCACCAACTATTTATTATTAACTGTATTTAGTGTAAATTTTAAGTATCTACTTGAATAGTTATCTGTAACTAAATTAGTGAGTACGGCTGCTTATGAATGTAGACGTGATAAATATCTCACGGATATTTAGGGTGTAGATAATGTTACTAGACAAATCTGATCCAAGTATTTAGATTTATATCAGTAGATTTTTAGGTGAACCTTGTACATACGTTTTAGATTTTTTTTAGATCTTTTTAGTATTTAGTTTAATTAGAAACAATCAGGTAGAAACAGAATGTACATTCTACACAAAGTTAAGGAAATGAGATCACTAAGTGCACTTTAAGTTGTGTTATGTTCTATTGTCCTTGATTTGTCTGTGGTATATATTTGTTTGGTTGAAATACCTCTTTCATTTGGTGTTACATATCTTACACTATAGATCTAGTCTACTAGGAGTTTCTATTTGGGTTTGCTTTTGCTGTCATGTCTACTAGTGGCTCAGTACTTGCAGGCCCAAGTGCTTTTACACCTGCTGCAGGGACGAATAAACCAGCTAGTGCGAATGTGACGTCGAGTGTTAGTGGATCACAATCAAGTCAAAGTGCCCAAACCTACAACATGTTATAGGCCCACCGCCCAAATTGCCTATTTTTGATGGAACGGACTACTTATACTGGGAAGATATATTCAGCTCATATTACAAGGAGAGGGACTTGTCACCCATTGTGGAGGGAACTATTGATATGACTGCACCCAATAAGACAAAGAAGAATCTCCACTTCCTCAACATCTTGAAACAGTCAATGACAAAAGTCTTGGCAATGTCGTATCTTGAGATGAAAGAAGCCTTTGATTTTTCGTTCAGTGTACGTGCTATGTATAATCAGCTAGATGTTTTGTCTAGACTAACATAGCCACGCAGATTATTAAATTTAAGAATTCTGGAGGCAGTATATCAGATCATTGTCATACTATGAAAAGGTTATTTCTTCAAAGTACAAGTGCGGGTGGGTACATTTTACCACCTCAGTTAGCTATGTTGTTGATGAGAAATTTGCCCGATGAATATAACGGAGCCATAGATAGGCTTAGAGCTCTTCCACAACGTCAGTGGAATATAACATTAGCGATTCAGTTTAATTTAAGCGAATAAGCTAACCAAATTTCACAAAGAGGTAGTAGTAAGTGTGTACACGCATTAGCCAACCAGTTTCCAGACTCTAAAAATGGCACTGGCAAAGGTAGTGGTCCTAGAAGGTCACCTTTACCATGCTATTATTGTGATGAAAAAATAGCATGTTTTCATAATAGGTAATGCATTCAAGAGAGCGAAAGCCACAGGAAATTCTCGCTTTGGCTGGGACGAAAGTCGTGTTCTTTGTCAATCAGGTGGACGACAAACTACTTCTTGATATTTGTGTATTTTCTAGGTCTGTAATAGGATAGAAAAAGGCAGAGGCAGTCTGCCTCTAACTCCCCTCTCCAAGCCCCCACACTTGTTGTAGTCACTGAAGGCTGGATAGGGAGCTAGAGCCATGACTGCCTAAGCTCTCTAGAGAAGACAAGGGGTAAATTAGTAAGACTTACCAAAAGGTATTTGACGGACCCAGGAATTGATCCTGGTACCTACCGTCCGTCAATCCGCCGTTAGCCGGTGACTTTATCCATTTAGACTAGAGCTGGTATTACGACGTATGGGGTTTGATAATTATTTAAATAGTTACACGTAGACTAGTTCATTTAACTGGAAATATATACGTATTGCATAGATACAGTTATAGATAGTACGGAGTACAAATTTATTTATTGAAACGGATACCGCGCATTTTGTTCGACCGCGAAACAAATACCGCGCGTCTATTTTCAACGTCTAGCAATATAGCCGGATTTGATCGGACGGCCACGATAGGCGCCACGATCGCTGGATATGTACTTTTGGCGGTTTGCGATCATCGCCACATAGGATGACACATGGCACGTCAACATTAGATTGCGGCAACATCGGAGATTACGGGAACAAATAGATATATGACATGTGTTGACATTTCAGCCATATCGTACGATTGTCGTACAAAAAGTACACCGACACTTGTACTTATCTGTACAGTACAGTGATGTGATTGGTGTCGTACGTCAGTAGATAGGGTCTTAGAGTGAGAATAGGACTTAGAATATTTTGAGTAGCTAGTCGGCTCTCCTAGAGAGCATCTTGTATAAATGGCTAACTTTGGGCAACCATAACTATCAATTTACTTGACCATTTTCAGTGATTCTTTTTGTTGCGGACTCAGGGGAGTCCACGCTACACCAGGGTGAAGTCGATCAGCGTTTTTGTCTGCCACGATGTCTGCATTTGAAAGGGAAAGTCAAAGTGGGTGAATGTGTCCAAATCTCATATTCTAACTTTGCATTCTGTAGTGGAACTGACCACAGAGAAAGTCTTATTTCATAGGGGTGAATCTATATTTGGGTTCTGATTGTCAAGGGGTCAGTCATTTGGGTTTATATCAAGTTAACAGTCGGCACTATCTAGATTAGCTTCTTTGGATCTGCTTACTGTGAGGGCCAATGGAGGTCTCAGAGTTTCACTACTCTCTTCAAATAACTTAAGAAGGAGGACGTGAGCACGTTTCTCGACAACAATGAAAAAAAATAATTTGCGATGGCATAAGCAACAGAAGGCGTAGAGGAAGACGAATCGATAATGGACTCAAGTGCATTTGCCCACATGTGCCGCAATCGCCATCTTTTTGAGAGTATTCACTCTATTTGACCCATCAAAATTTATTTTAGTGATGATACGTTTGTTAAGTCGAAAGCAAAGACGAGGGTGTCACTTATGTTAACGTAGATGGAAAACATGTGAAAAGGGTCTTGCAAGATGTGTTGCATGTACCAGCTTTTAAAAGAATTTTTTTCTCTACGTGAGTGGCAGAAAATAAAGGTTTTAAAACTATATTTGAGAATGGGAAAAAGAAAGTGAGTAAAAATGGAAAAATAGCTGCAGATGGATTTGTTGGAGGAAACAATTTCTATTGATTGAGTCTTGCAAATGATAATGACAATGATGTTATGTACTCAAGAGTAATTATTGATTGTGATTTATGGCATAAACAATTAGGACATGTGAATTATGATAGATTAGAAAAGATGGTTAATCAACAAATGGTGGAAGGTGTAAAATTAGTCAAAAACAAGCATCGAATGTATGTGATGGTTCTACAAGGGGAAAGATTTATAAATTGCCTTTTTTTTCGCAAATTGATTATAGAAGTAGCACTATGCTATAACTAATTTATTCAGATGTACGGGGGTCATCTGGATACCCATCTCTAAGAGGTGTTAAGTTCATGCTTACCTTTACAAATGACTACAGTAGATTTACAACAGTATATTTTCTGAAAAGTAACGATGAAGTCTTTACAAAATTTAAGGAGTATACGCCTTGGGTTGAAAACCTGCATGAGAGAAAGATAGCAGGATAAAATTCTGATAATGGAGAGGAGTACATTTCTAATGTGTTTGCAGAATTCCTAAAATTGCATAGAATCTCACGTTAACTAACTGTTTTTTATTCTCCATAACAAAATGTTGTTTCATAATTGACGAATAAGACCATATCAGAGTGTTCCATGACAATGAAAGCTGATATGAACATAGATTTCAATTTTTTGGCAGAAGCTATGAATTGTGCCGCCTATGTCAAAAACAAGCTAGAAACAAAGGGAGTAAAAGATAAAACTCCCTACAAAATGTGGACAGGAAAAAAACCAGATGTAAGTCACTTCAAAGTTATTCGAAGTAAGATTTTCATGTTTGATAATGAACCGTAGAAATGGAAGTTAAAGCCAAGAGCCATACCAGGGCTATTTCTAGGGTATGATGATCATGCCAAAGGTTATAGGGTGTATGACATTAAAAAAAATAGAGTGGTTGTAGCCACAAATATCATAGCGAAGGTGAAGGAAAAGGAGTAGATGTGTTTAATGAGCGTATAGATGAGAAGAAAGATAGAAGTATTAATTATATTTTCTCGGAAACAAATCCAATGTTTTTCTGAAAAAGAGCAAAAAATGCATCTACACCAACTTAGAGTGACTTCCAACATAGAAAACCATCTCCTCCACTAGAAACAAGACTTGTTATGCTTGAAAGAATTGCAGATTCTTCTTTGCCTCAAGCTAAAAACGAATCACAAGCAGAATCACATGTATCGAGGAGGAGGACCCAGCCATCTATACTAGCGACTGAATTTCTAGGTGGAGTCAGGCGAAGTGCGCGACTCAGAGGAGCAAATGCAGCCTTTGCTCACTTAGCACATATCGAAGAGCCTCTAACGTTGACAAGGGCTTTTCCAAGTAATGAAAATGAACATTGGTGGAAGCAGTTAATGAAGAAATGAAGTCCATCATGGAGGCCTGAACGTGGGATATGGTGGAACTTCCACCAGGATGAAAGGCTATTGGAAGTAAATAGGTGTTTAAATTAAAATTGAACACAGATAATACCATAGACATTTATAAGGCTTGCTTCGTTGCTAAGGTATATAATCAAAAAAATGGGATAGATTATGAAGAAACTTTTTCACTTGTTGTAAGGTTTCTATTTGTCCGCAATTTATTTACATTTGCTGCCATATAAGATTTTGACATCTACAAAATGGATTTCAACACTGCCATTTTGCATGGTTTTTAGATGAGGTCATTTATATGAAGCAACCAGAGGGTTATGGGGAAGCAGGAAAAGAAAATCTTATGTGCAAACTTTTAAAATCTTTGTATGGCCTAAAGAAGGCCCCGCGGCAGTGGAACAGAAAACTAGATGAGTTCTTCACAGGATTAGGATTCACTAGAATTCGCTTTAATCATAAAGTATGTGTGATTTGGGTGATAATCCTGATGAGGTGATATTCATTGCTTTATAGGTTGATGATCTGCTACTAAACAGTAAGAACAAAGAAGGAATTGTAAAAGAAAAATACGTTGTTAATTCACAATTTGAAATGAAGGATTTGGGTGAGGCAAAACATATCCTTCGAATACAGGTTGAAAAAGATAGAGAAAAGAAAATATTTAGGTTAACTCAGAAAGAAGCGATAGGAAACATGTTGGAAAAATTTGGCTTGGCTGATGCCAAAAGTTTTGCAACTCTTATGGAGTTTAAGTAGGAACTTGAAGGAATGGAGCATGAGTTTGGAGTCATAATAGATGAGGAACTCAGTATCAAAGAGCAAAAATTTATGTCTTAAGTACCTTACAGAAAAGTAGTATGAAGTCTGATTTACTTCATGAATTTTTCTAGGCTCGATATAGCTTCAGCAGTTGGTGTATTGAGCAAAAGTGTACAAAATCCACGAAGGAGAGACTGGGAGACAGCAAAAAGGGTGTTAAGGTATCATGTTGGGACTAAAAATCTTTGGCTAACTTTGGAAGGGGACAAGCTTGGCATTAATACTTGAAGTGATGCTACCTATGGTGATGTGCCTCGTAAGAAATCTACAACTATGTCATTCAGATTAGAAGTGGAACTTGTAGTTGGAGTAGTAAACTTCAAAAGGTCACAGCTAAATCTGCTGTGGAAGCTGAATACATGGCTGCGAGCGTAACCTTGAAAGAGCTGCTTTAGATTAAGGTATTTTTTCAAGTGTTGGGTTTTACACAACACAGGACACAAATAATAAGGTGCGACAATCATGCTGCCATTTTTGTCGCTACAAATCCAAGTCACCATTTTAAGAGTAAGCATATGGACATAAGGCTATATTTGGTACAAGAGAAAGTATTTGCAAAAGTTGTCAAACTTTCCTATTTGCTTGGTGAGAAAATGGTTGCGCACATGCTGAAAAAAGCCATCCCAGCTCCCAAGTTGGAGTACTCTAAGAAAGCATGCGGTCTAAGTGAGTTAGTCTTCTAAAGTTTAAGGGGAGTATTGGAAAGTAAGCTTTAGTAAGTCTTAGAAATTAGAGTCTATGACTTAGAATATTTTTGACCACCAACTATTCATTATTAACTCTATTTAGTGTGGCTTTTTAGTATCTACTCGAGTAGTTATCTTTGAGTAAATTAGTGTGTACGGCCACCTATGAATGTAGATGTGATAAATATCTCACGGATATTTAGGGTGTTGATATTGTTACCAGACACTTTTAGTTGAAGTACTTAGATTTTTGTTAGTAGATTTTAAAGTGAACCCTATACATACGTTTTAGATGTTTTCTAGATCTTTTGAGTATTTAGTTCAATTAGAAACAATCAGGTTGACACAAAATGTACATTCTACACAGAGTTAAAGAAATGAGAGCACAAAGTGCACTTTAAGTTGTGTTATGTTCTATTGTCATTGATTTGGCTGTGTTGTATGTTTGTTTGGTTGGTTGACCTCTTTCATTTGGAGTTACATATCTTACAGTATAGATCTAGTCTACTAGGCATTTCTTTTTGGTTTTTCTTCTGTTGTCATATCTAGAAGTGGCTCAGTCCTTGCGGGCCTAAGTGCTTCTCCAAGCTCAGTCCTTGCGGGCCCAAATGCTCCTCCCGCACCTGCGGCTGGGACGAATGTTCCAGCTGGTGCGGGCTTGACGCTGAGTGCTAGTGGATCACAATCAAGTTAAAGTGCCCATCACTTTCAACAAGAAAGGTAACTTATGAATTTTTCCCATTGCATAACCGTCACATACATTTGATGCTGGTTTTTGACTAATTTTTACAACTTCCACCATTTTTTGATTTACCATCTTTTCTAATCTATCATAATTCACATGTCCTAAACGTTTATGCTATAAATCACAATCACTTATTACACTTGAGTACATAACGTCATTTTCATTATCATTTGCAAGACTCAATCGATACAAATTGTTTCCTCGAGTAAATCCCTTTGCAGCTATTTTCCCATTCTTACTCATTGTCTACTTGCCATTATCAGGTATAGTTTTAAAAACCTTTCTTTTCTACCAGTGACGAAGAGAAAATAATTATTTTAAAAGCTGGGACAGGGAACACATCTTCCAAGACCCTTTTTATAGGTTTTCCATCTACGTTCAACATAAGTGACACCCTCCCTTTTGCTTTTGACTCAACAAACGTATCATCATTGAAATAAATTTTGATGGGTGAAATAGATTGAATACTCTCAAACAGATGGTGATTGCGGTATATGAGGGCAGATGCACTGGAGTCCATTATCCATTCGTCTTCTTCCACGCCTTCCGTTGCTTGTGCCATCGCAAAGTATTTCTTTTCACTCTTGTCGGGAAAGCTGCTCATGTCCTCCTCCTTAAGTTCGTTAAAGAGAGTAGTTGTTCGTCCTCCTGATTGAGATGGAACCCGACTTACCTTAAGCCAATAATTACGATATGTCACGTAAACATCGTATAAAGTGCATAATTAACACTTTACAATGGATTACGATTCGCGGCCCTTATCTTTTAGTAAGATTCGCGAAATGAATAGTGTTAGTCCACCGCCAATCGCTATTAGCGTAGTAGTTTCTTTAGCATATATCAATTATTACCGTGGTTTACGCTAATTAAGAATTTGAAAATATAATAAAAAAACATACATTCTAATTGTTTAGTAATTCTAATTTGGATCTTTGAAAAAAAAAAATGTCGGTCGCAAACATGCTTACACTAATATAGGTAGTTGTGCAAAATGTGACAAATCGTACACAAATTGTTTGTTCACACAGTCGAAACGTGGTTGTTGGATGAATATGTGCGAACGTGATATTTGACATCTTGATTTTATCCGTTTTTTAGAGCGCATATTCTCATGCGTCCGCTGTTACTAAAACTCATTAATTATATTTTTTCACTTAAAAAGGTACAATTTTGTACGGTCTGACACATACCGTACACCATACTATTTAAACGACAACGTACTTTCGTTTTGTACGGTACTTGGAAAATAACCCTTAATGGCGTATAGAAAAAAATAGAATAAGCTACGCTATTTGAGAATAAAAAAAAAAAAGCGGGACGAAATTAGCATACATTACGCTAATAGCGATTGGCGGTGTACCGTGTCAGATTTGCGACGCTAATCATGATGTCACTTACTTCCACGATACCAAAATTACATATTACAATAATGTTGGAAAAAGAAAGTACAAAATTTCATTTTTTTTTTTCGTTTTTTGCTTGACCGACTGTAACCGATTTTTATTTTTTTTCTGTGAATCAACCGCCTGAATCTGCTCGACCCCCAAAATTTGGCATCCGAATCCGTTCCGCAACCGGCGCGGGCGGTCGGTAAACGGTCGGTCACGGTTTCGGTTGACCGTTTGCGACCTCTGATTCACATCTCTACGCCATGTACTATTTTGTGTTCGCAATTCACACGGTGGATGCATGGACAATGTCATTTTTGTATTGTACGGCCGTACGGCTCTGTCGTTTACGCTCGCCTTGAGCCAAAAATCTAGTGTTGTGTATCGGTAAGGATTATCCGATAACCGATATGGGCCATTTTTCGGGGACCCGATAATCGATATATTGGTACAATATATCGCTATCGGTCTTATCGCCGATAAGTAGCCGATAATATCGGCTACTTATCGGCGATAATGCCGATAACGATAACTATCGGCGATAGCTGTACGAACCGTACAGATAAATGTACGGCCTGTACACTCATATGTACGTCTTATTCCCCCGACAGTAGCCGGCATTATATATGTACGGCTTTAGTACGGCTCCAGTTAAAGCGATGTACCTTCCACATCCGACGCCGTGGCTTTGTCCCTTTCTTTTTTGAGATCCACTACAAACCTGCCACGTGTCAATCCGTCGACTTTTTTGGCCAAAGCCGCCAAAAAAGCCATTCTGAGATGTCGGCGCTCACGCTGACCGTCCGCTCTTATTTTATCATTGAATGTCGTCCGTTCGATTCTAGCCGCGCGCATAATGTTATTCTGCATCCGTTGTACTTTGAGTCCGCCGTCTTTTTACCGTTTCATGATAATCAGTTTATCGGTACAATTCCGTACATTCCCGTCAAATTTATGTACAGTTAACCGCCTAAAAAGTACTACAAAGTGCAACGTATTTTTTCGTCAAATTCCGTACATTTCCTGTAAAAAGCCGTACATTTCACGTAAATTTCCGTTCAGTTTACCGGACAGAAAGCATTCCGGACAGAAAGTACAGAAAGTACAAATATATCGGGACCGCTGACCGTTCGATAACGATAACTATCGGTATCGGTGTTATCGCGATAAGTTTTTTACCGATACACAACACTACAAAAATCTCCCTCTTTCATCTCTTTCTCTTTTCGGCGTGCGACGGTCATTCATCCGCCACCCATCCGCCATCCGCCATCCGGTCTTTTACAGATATGGCTTCTTCGACTACCGCCTTCAGAGGAGGACGAAGTGTTTCCCGTAACAGCTCACTGTTCTTCTACTATTTGACGAACATGACAGAGCTCTTTGTAGTAGGGTGCTTGATATGTTTATCATAGCTCAAATGCTTGACAAGAGAGGTGGAACCATCGGCAATGGCTTCCAGGGTTCCATGGCGTCTCTTTCTATTTACTGTTGGTGCTTCTTCAATAGTCGTTTTTCGAGTTATTATATATCCCAGGATTTTACAGGCAACCAATCGCAAACGAAAGCAGAGGGCCCGACTTTTAATGAAAGAGGAAGACTTTTATGTCCGTCGCCTGTCCTTCTTCTCACATGCCTTATCTATTGCAAATTCTTTGTTAAATTAAAGTTGATGAATTCAGTGAAAGTAATAAAATACACTGACTTCTGTAAGTTGTAGGTCATCAGCTTTGTTTTTCTAATCGTTTTGTCAAAAAAATGAATGCCATTTTTTTGCTTTTATTCCGAGTTGATTTAGAATTTCGAAGATGGGAAAATGAAGCAGCTCTTGGTCTAACTTTTGTTATCCACATTGAAGTGTGACTTACATTTACTAGACTCCTAAGTATGAGGCGCGAACTTCACCATTTTTTTTTGTTTTTTTACTCTGAAAGATGGTTTTGTTTATGGGGGTGAAGCGTCCATTCTAACCTTTATATCACTTTCCATTCGGATGTTTTTTTCTTATTTCGACTGCTTGGTTCCGCAGGAAGCACAAGGCGTCAAATTTGAAGAAGTAAGATGTGATATAATTTTTGAGGCTGTTATCCAACTGTTTACATTTGCCTGCTTTTTCAAGTCATTCCAGTCTCCTGTTTCACATTTCCTCCTTCATTCCAACGCAGGTCCATCCAATTGTTTTGTTTTGAAATGCACTTCTGGTCAATGTTGGAGTCAATGCCGGGTTTTTTGCTTCTAGTAGCCATATCCTTGAAGTGACTTCTTTTTTGCTAAAGGTCAGGAGTCTGCTTGCTATAAGCCAAATTTGATTCTCATAGCTGTCTTGCAGGAGTACATCACAAATGCTCGTCGCATGAGACTTTATGCGCCTCGCTGGCTCCCATTGGCTGGAAATCCGAAAGCCCTTGTTTTCATGCTCCATGGTTGGGTTCCGTTCTCCCTCTTGCTGTAAATTTTTTAAAATTTATGTGGTAGACTAGACCATAGATCAAAAGTGCAAATTTGCGTGCAAACGCTGTATCTAGTTATCCCGTATTATACGCATGTTATACCCGAAAAACATGAATAATGCACAATTATATGTGGTTACCAGGTGTAGCATTTGCACGCCTTTTGGCACTTGCTCCATGGACTTGACCTTCCAGGGAGGAGTGCTAAGAGGGCAGAGTCAGTCAGGTAATGAGCAGGAGGATTGATTCTTTATTGCAGTTTTGAAGGAGGCTTACGACAACCGAGAAGTTAATGATGGCCAGCGTGATTGCATTTCTTTGTGGCGTTATTGTTGCGCAAGGGTGTTGATTATGCTTATTGACATGATTATGCTGATTATCTTGATAAAGGGGCTTGTTTATGCAGGTTATGGAGTGGAATGTGGCCTCTTCATGTCAGGTACACTTGTAATGTTTTGATGTCTACTGACCTTGTGGGAATGTACTATAGCAGATAAATATCAGGAAATAAATTGTAAGCTGACCTTTGACCTTGGAATGCAGGAATCTTCTTTGCCAGTTTGTAAAGTTTTTGTTTTATGTGAGCAACAGTAGTTTGCTGCCTCCTGTTGTGTGATTGGTTCCTTTCTGGTGAAGGATATAGGCACATGTGTGCTTCTGTCCATTTTTGTTATCTGGAAGAGCCTATCAGGTGCATAATCTGAAATGATGCCTCATACAGCAGTAGTGTATTTTGTTCAAGGGTTCCGTGTACTTGTTCAGTCCTACAAAATAAGTTCTGTTAAGATCCTACTGTCTGAAGGTTGCTGTGGTTTGGCTGGGTATGGGCAGAGACGGCCCTGAAACTTGCGGCTGGAGGTTTTGCAGTTTACGGTCTCGACTATGAAGGCCATGGCCAATCAGAGGGCTTGCGGGGCTATATTCCCTGTATTGATGATTTGGTCGACGACTGCATATCCTATTCTCGCACAGTTAAAAGTAGGTGTCTACATTACTTATTGTGCAATAATGAAGGAAAGACTGTTTCTGTTACGTGGTTAACATTGTGATGTTTTTGATAGTGTTGCACATCTTAGGGAATACAGATTCAATGATGAATACTGATACCCGTCATGTGCATGAGATGAGCTTTCAGCTCTTTATCCTGTCTCTCCCCTTTACTGTCTTTTTTTTTGTAATAAGTTTTATGTTAAACTTTGAAAATTATCTGATGTGAGAAATACTGTAATCAATGGCCTGTGTTGAAAATTATTTTTTATAAGTACATATTGGCACAGCACATTCGCCTTAGACACTGTCTAGATTTTTTGTAGGGGACACATAACTGCAAAGCCTAAACGTTTTGTTCTCACTGGAACTTCATTTTTTCCAGTCCTCTGTTTATTTCTTAAGATCAGGATGGGATTTTTTGCGGAGAAGGCTGAGTTTTTATATACTTTTAACTGCTTGTAGTGAGGTTTTGTTAAATTCAAGTTCAGGCATGACTCTTGGATGGAATTATGGTCAATATAGTTTGCAACTCTGAGCGTAGTCCTCTGGTTTTTCTGAGGCATGTCTGAGGCAATCAGTAGGTAAGTTTAATTAGGCCAAGGAATTCCATTTCGATTATTTTTTGTCTTTTAATTGCTTTACTCTTAGTGGGCGTGAACGCTGGATTTGTCCTGATTCATGAACTATCTTGAGGGCAGTTAAGTTTCAAATAACTTCAAAACAGCATGGACTTCCTGTGTGTGCCTGACGCAACATGATTTTAGTGCCAAGCAGCTCATGGAAATGGCAGGAATTCTATTTTCTTATGGGGGAAATCTTGTTCTGGGCTCAATTTGGTATGATTTGAGCAGGGAAAAAAGAATATCTTGGCATGGAATGTTTCCTGTATGGTGCATCCATGGGTGGAGCCATTGCTCTGTTGATTCACCGGAAAGATCCGCTGGCATGGACTGGAGGAGTTCTTTTGGCTCCGATGTGCAAGGTGGGTTTTATGGTAACCTGATTCCCCTTTTTTTGCTTCCAATGTGTGAGATTAATTGGAAACAGATTATTAAATTTTGTCTTTGTTTTATCTATCCTTTTTTTTTTTTTTTTCTACCTTCTTATTCTGCAAACAATGTACTCATACAGATGATTCAGGTTGAATTGTTGAATTTACATTATTCTGTCATTGGTTATATTCAATTAGTTTTTGTATGTGCATCTTGTTCATATTGAAGGTATTCGTTGTTTATGCCATGTTGGTACGATGGTTTTATCGATGTCCAGAAGGAAAACACATGTTTTTAACAACTCTCTCAATGAAGGTACTAAAAAACTGGTCTACCGGAGAGGATGGCTTGGACAGATATCAGACAAAATGAAGCCACCTTCTTTTCTGATAGCAGTTTTAGTCTGCCTGGCACACCTTTTGCCAAAGCTGAATGCTGTTCCTACAATGGATATTGTTGAGATAAGCAGCCGAGATTCAGATTACAAATCCAAGGTGAACAAACAGAAAGAGGTTGAGTGTTTCTTAAGGGCTTCCGTGTTTCTTGTTTCCTATTTTTTTAAGTCGAGTGCTTTGGCATCCTAGTATTCGCCAACTAATAATAATGCCAACGGCCTTGACCACGACTTTTACTGAACATCACTTCTTTATCTATCTGCGCTTACTCGCCTCTGAGGATTTTTATTACTCTTTTGGATGTCCTTGTTTCTTTCAAGTCCCGGACTTGCCTCTGAATTTTAACTTTGTTGGTGGAATGTGTTTCTCATAAATTTTGTCAGGTGCCGATTAATTAGTATGTCAGAAAATTTACGTTAACTTGGTTTTGATATCGGGATTGTCACTGCTGTTAAACTATCCCGGGTTTTTCCTGATTTGTTTTTTTTTTTTTTTTTACTACCAAGCAGGTCCGGAACAATCCGTTGCTGTATTTAAGCATGCCCAGGCTGGGTACTGCTTTGACTCTTCTAAACGTATGCAATGACCTACAGGCTCGCTTGGAGGAGGTAAGCCTTGTTTTCATTTGTTAGTGAGGAAATTAAATAACACAAAATATGCCTAAAAAATTCATAAAGAAATTTCTATTCTAAGCGTTTTCTGCTTTCTAAGGACGTACATTGTTTATCTGGTAGACTAATTTCACTGTAGATATTTACCCTCGTTCTCAGGGTAATTGTATACTTTTGTTATGTGCGATTACTCAACAAACTGTACGATTGGTATTACTCACGTTTACCGTTGAAACGAGGGTAAACCTTCGAGATTGTAGTAACCCGTCTTGTAGTTGTGAACCAAAAAAAATGTGATATTCCTAAGTGATAACAGGGTGACTGAACGACACATACAGCAGGAAAGGTGTGTGAACATGACAAAATTTGTTATTACTTGGAATTGAAGAGTGTCAGTCCATTACGTGGGGGACTTTTAAATATTTCATTTATCTGGGTTTTCTTTTTTGTTTTAGCCTAGAATTTAAACATCATTGAACACGCTTGATTATTTAAGTCTTGCATAACATGTAAGTGGATATTTTCTGATATACTTTTCACTCTCTCTACAGAGTGAAGCACAAAAGTAGTAACAGTCTTAGGTTGTTGCTTCTTAGCATATGCTTTCTTATCCCATTTCCACTGCTGCTTTATGCAGGTTACTCTTCCCTTTCTTCTCCTCCATGGAGCTGATGATTGTGTGACGGATCCTTCCATCAGTCATGGGCTGTTTGAGAAATCCCGTAGTGTAGATAAGACTTTCATGTTGTACCCTGGTATGCTTCATTGTTTGACTGAAGGAGACACGCCCGAGGCTTGTGGGCAAGTGTGGAAGGCGAGTGCTTTTGACTTTTGTCTTACCTGTCTTTGCTGTCATTGTATTCTTGTATTTTTGTTATGTGCTGCTTGAATACTGCGGTCTTTCCCCATTATTGTTTGCGGTTCATCAAAATGTTTGTCACCGGTAAGCAACAAAAGTAAACTGTACACTGCCCATGGCTATTAGTGTTAAACGTTTTTCCAGCAGTCAAAAGTACATGTTCTCATCACACAGTTTTCCAATTTTTGATAGTGACATCACAATTGAAAGGTAAGGCCATTACCTTCCAATTGCTTGCCTTTGAAAAAAATCCAACTGTCGATCCCAAAGTTAAACACTTCCTGACTGCATGAAAAATGTTTAGCACTGTTAGCGATGGGCAGTGTAGCTACCACTCCTTAATTCTTCATGAAAGCATTCGCAGTGGAAATTTGGTCCGCTTGAATGCTCATGTTTACGTCATTACTATGCGTGTGTCATCTCCTAGCGAGGCGTTTTTTTAGAGCGGTAAGTATATCTGTGTCAGTTTATTCTGGTTTTTTTTGCAGGATATCTTTTCCTGGCTTGAAGAGAGGAGCCAACCACCAAAGGTCATCGATATGTAATATGTTTCTTTTTTTTTTTGGGGGGGGGGGGGACAAACACTCAAAAGTTGAAATCTTTTAGCATTTTTAGCGGTACCCCTTCAATTGTTTAATTTATTTACAAGTTGTGGTCAAAACTTTATTGCAGGAAATGTACATACATACTTACATGCGGTTTGTTAAAAAACGTAAAGCGTAAATATCATACTAGTACATAGGCAAATTACATGGAGCAATTTCTGAAATATAGAGTATAAAGTGTATCATGATGAAGGGAATAGAGGCAAATTACATGGAGCAATTTCTGAAATATAGAGTATAAAGTGTATCATGATGAAGGGAATAGGTATACAGGTGTTGTTCCTTCGCTAGTAAAATTGTACAGAGGCGCATATATTTATTTTCAAAAGGAGATCAGTTGTTCTCGGCTCGAGAAGGCAATGGAATTGTGAGCATCTGTATAAAATAGGTCATTGACAGTCAAAACATTGAATTTTGTCTAGAACCATGCTTGATTTCTTGAAATTCTTGTTCATCCTTATTATGTTGGCTTTGGAAAGCTCTTGGGTTTTGACTTATGAACAAAAGAATGTTTGTATAGAAGAATAAACTTATTGCATAACAGGAAAAAAAATAAGGCAAAATGTCAGAAATCAACTGTTTGACCTGTGACAAAACTGTTAAGTGTACGAACTTTGTTGTCTATGTCTGTTAATCTTGACATAGAAACTATTTGTATGGCAGAAGCCCTCCCGCCCTTTGAAGTGGTGGTATCCTTTAACTTGTGAGGTCTAGGTGGAGGTTGTGAAAGGGATAGTGAGGGATGTAGATCAGGTGCCTAGATTGGTTCAAAAGGGGAATACAGATGGAAATGAAAGAGGAAAACGAGGTTAATGATGAAAAATGTCACAGCCGAGGGAAAATGGGAAAAAAAGTGGGCATGGCATGGTTGTGTAAGGGGAGGGAAGCTGGTCAGTTTTCTTGGAGGTATTTTTCTCCCTTATGCTGATATGGTACAGGGTGCAGATTTGGAGAAGGGGAACAGGGAAAAGAGTACAGAAGGGAAATGGATTTTTTTCTTTTTTCTTTTTCCATCCAAAAAGTCTAATTAACATTTGTAAGTAGGAGGGGAAAAGGCTCCCAGGCTGATATATTTTGCCAAATATGTGTAAAGATGGGGACCTTGAACCATGACCGTGGTGAAGATTACAGATATCGATGTTGATGCTGACCTAGAAGGGGCCATGGGGAAAACAGCGTACAAAGCTTTTCTAATGGACCACGATGGAAACATTTGGATCACAGCCTGGCCGAGAGTGGGCAGGACAAGCTTATTTGTTGACCAGCAATGCAAATCCCGTGGAGCCGAGTGGAAGGAGGCAACAGGGAAAAGATGTCGATGTAGATCCATATGAGAAAAACTATGGAAGGAGGCAACAGTCAGGGTAAATCCAAAGGGCAACATGGAGATGGCGAGAGAGAATTGGTGTAGATATGGATACTAGCCTGTAACACCACTGACAATTTGGGAGGCAAAAACCTTGAAGGGTGTCACATGATGCATTCTTCACACAGTAAACTAGCCCCGTTTCACTTTTTTGATAACGAGTTGTCATGGCATACTAATCACAGATCTGCTTGAGCGCAATAAATTTTTGGCGACGCAGCATAGTTACATCGTACACATAAAACGCAAAGTTAAAATAATGAATATTCGCGAAGAATGAATGTCCATAGAATGCGTTGGTTTATACGTACAAAATAGCGACAAAGTTTTAAGTCAATATACACTGAAGTCTACGGCCAATCAAACAAACTGTGACGTAACAACAACTGTCGCGCCAAAGATAACAAAGTCAATTCTAGGGATTATCTCGTCCGTCCGATGCACTGCTGACGCTTTGTCTAAATAGCAATCTGTGACAAAACTGTATGATTTCATTTCGTCAGTATCCGCCGCCCAGAACTAACGAGTCACCACCCGGAACACCGTCAAGTTTTGCGCGAAAAAGTCACACGACCTCAGGGGAGGGGGAGGAGGAGGTGGGCGGAGAAGAGGTCGAGGAAGGGAAAGAGGGGGCAGAGAGGGGAAGGGGGAGCAGGAGTGCAAGAGGGAGAAGAAAAGGAAAAGGAAGAAGAAGGGGAAAAGGAAGTTCACGAGAAGAAATTGGATATGACAGAAGAAGTCTCGGCATGAAGGACTCACCTTTGTCGGCTGAATTTTATAATTTTTTCTGAACGGTGAAGACCTCGGTTACTATAGCACAAGAAGATCAGGTAACTGCTGTCTTCCTTTACTTCGTTGACTTAATCACGCCGAGCTTATCAAAGGTAGAACAAGCAAACGACGAGATCTCAGCTCGTTTTTAGTGAAGGACTATTCCGGTAAGAAAACGAGCAAAAACTGAGCAAGAGCGCAGATAAGGACAACAGTCTTTAGCTAACAATTTGCTTAATATGATGAAAAAGGGTACCCCAGCATTATCTGCCCACTGTTATTTCTAACCAGCAGAGTCAATTCTTTATTTCCCTCTGAACCTGCTATACAATACACTCGATTTTGAAATGATAAAAACCCACAAGCTCACGAACTCCGATGCCGCACGGTCGCCCAATTCTCTATTGCAAAATACCAAGCCATATGTGTACACAAAATTTCGTTGACAAGTTGCAAATCATTCAGGCTTGTGTCTGACCGTTGATAACAAAAAAAGCATAAGCAGGTCGGCGTTTGCCAGAAGCTGCTCGGCAAGCTCTACGCTGACTGTACACGTCATCTCTCGAACAGTTCGAGGTGCGTCCAAATTTTGAATCTCTTCTTCACTATGTGACACAAGGCTTGTAACACCAAGAGCTACTTTCATGTTTTTAGCGGAATCCATTACTTTTCTCACAATTGGGACAGCAGTCTCAACAGGTACCTCCATCTCCCATACGTCTTTTTGTGCCTGGACAAAATCCCAAATTTCATGGAGTCAACAAAACCAGCCTTAAGAGGAGATCAACTCCTAATCTGAGAACGCACACTCTACTTCTAAGGTGGAATCAGGTAACATGAAGTAAAACCTTTTCGTCCATGATTCAAATAGGCCATTGTGAAGAAACATCACGATCATAGGGTTTGACTAAGGAAACAATTTGCACGAAGCAACTACATTTGTTAAGTTATGCAACAATACTTATTGAACTCATGGGACCGGCTTTCTAGTCCAAAATGGAAAAAAACCAGAGGCAACTCACCTTTGCCAACTCATCCCTCAGGCCTCGAACAGAGAGAGCACATTGATGAGCACTTTCTATTCCCTCTAACAACACAGCATTGCTCACTCGCAACCTGTCAAAAACAAAATTGTCAATGTCACAATCTAGTTGCAGGCATAAGACCTTCCACTCGATTCAAAACAATCATATGCTCAAAAAGAAACAAACGAAGAAAATGTTAAGAGAGTAAACAATTCAACAACTGCCATCACCTAGCAAGCGCAGATTGGTTCACAACAGACACCTCTGAGGGGCCCCTAGTGGATGACGAGGGACTGTCCTCCCGCCCAATGGACGACCGAAGCCATGTTGAGAGATAACCGCTCGCTAACTGGCTGGCTGAAGGGAGTTTCACAGAAGCAGCCTGAACGAGTGCACTTCTCTGGGGTGAAAGAGGAGATGTTGCATTTGAGGGAGGATTTGAGGGATGATACGAGTGAGCAGTGGGACTGGCTCCCAGCCAGGAAGCGGTTATCATACGACCAGCCATTGATGTTGTCCGTTGAGAATTTAGTTGTTGTTCGAGCTCTCTGGCAAACAATAAACCTACCACTGTCGTTAGTTGTGAAACAAAAACTAGTTTAAGCGCCGAATTTTTGTATCACTTCTACATAAATTAGTGTTGGCCACAGTAACTCGGAGCCTGAAATTTGTGAACAATAAGAATTCATGCAGCTTGTGTTCATGATTCAGAATGGACATCCTTATACAGCATTATAATTTCCCCCTATTTAACCGTCAAGACTAATTACGTTCAGGTACAAGTCTGCCTCCTACTGTATCTTTCAGATTGGCACCATTTTGACTAACCACAAATATGTACGCATTTCCAACAACTGAGCGGCAAATTTGCAGAGGTGGTTCACAAAGCTTTGAGCACCTCCCAGTTTCCAGTCTGTGGCAGAAACAAGAAAATAGAGATGCCAATAGCTCACTTATGGTGGTGTTCGAGGTCATTGATTTGTGCTCGCAGGTTGGCAACCAGCATTAGGGCATTGACTTTCTCTTCCACAGCCTATTCAATCCCCGTCCAACAACCAAAAAAGAAAGAAATGTCAATAGCTCAGCCAAAGACGAAGCCATAGGCTCATTAACATGTGACCTCAAGCTGGAATGCTAGAAGACGCAATAGGCTCATTAATTAGTGACGGCAAGCTGGAATACTTTGTCATTTTTGTACCAGAAAAAGTATGTTCTTCAACCATATTAAAGCCGGTAAAGCGCTGCATACATAATAGTCTATGGTTTATATCTGTTTGAATGAGAGAAAGATAAGTAGCGGCTTGCGCTGAGCGACAAAGCTATGTGAAGGCTTTCAAACGACAAATCAAAAAACAGTTTTTTAAAGGCATGTGGGCATAACAAGGTGCCATGAAAATAAAAGCCGCCAACAAAAAAAACCAAAAATGCTCTTAGAAACAGCCAAATGAAGTGGGAAGGGTGAGGTACAGGTGTGTAAATGACAGGTTATAATTTTAGCCTACCTAAATCTAATTCCATGCAATCCTGTCTCTGCATCCGTCACAACTATTAAAGTTAAGGTATTTATCATACAATAACAAGAACCTATACAATCAGCAGTGATTCAGAATCAGGCGGTGAAAGCACATACACTTCAAAATGACAGACCCAGTCATTTTTAACGCTAAGGGATAACCAGTATTGATGCAATATTAATATTACAATTTCGCCTTGTATTACGAATTTTAATACAAACGCCAGTCAACATGGCCCAAGTTATCTCAGAATCAACTCATGCTATCAGCACAAACTTATCTACTAAGGGAGAAAATAAAACGCAGTACCTGACTAAGTTTGAATCGTAGGTCATTCAACCGCTCCTGAAGTGCTGTCATACTGCGAACCTCGAGATGGTGCCGCTCCTCTTGTTGCGACAAAAGCAGAAGAGCAGCCACCTGCTCCAGTTTCTATTTTCCATTCATTCCAGGAGACATCTAACAACAAATAGTAGGTAGGTACCAAAAAAGTTACATCCCACAGGGGCAAAGATAGTTTATGGGTATTGAAATTGATGTTGCTAAAGCTTCTTTTTCAACAAACGGGACCAAAAAGGTGTGTCCAACATCCTTTCCATAACTTTTCTCAGTACCACAACACAAGAAGCAACACAAACTCGGATAGTGATAACAGCAAAAAAATAGACTGAATAACCAAGTCTTGAGAACAAGCCTATCAACATGAAGAAGCCTACCTGAGACTCACCGATTGCTCATTCCTATCACCAATTTGGCTGCGAAAAATGAACATCAAAGCTAAAACCATAGCTTTAAAAAGCACGTACTTCGTTGTTAAAGCTTTTAAAATTCTGAGTATCAAATTGTGCACCCCAGGGGTAGATGTAGTTTAATAAACCCCCAACAGCAAATCAGAGTGCACCCAAATGAGACACCACGGAAGCTCTCACAGTGCATACTTCTTGAGGCGCCCCTGTAAGCTGCTTTTCTGGTTTCTCACCTTCTCTTGCATAGCCTGAGCAAAAACGTCGCGACATTCTTCATCATCTGTGGCCCTTGCCTGAAGATGCATTTTAGCTTCACTAGGAACCTGCAAGCCCGTACAAGTATGTTGTTATCTTGTACCGACTGATCACAGGATATTGGTCCAAAAAAGTCAGTTAAAATTGATTTGGATGTCACAAGGTTTGGGTTGACAGCCCTACTTAGTACTACCTACTTTACTTAGCTATACATTGTAAACACTTCTCTACATACATAAAAAATGCAGTTCTCCACCAATTTTTTTGGTTGTGTCAAAACTTCTACCACAGTAAAAACAGCTCATGGCTGAAGAACTAGCTAACGAAACAAAATTCGCCTATTGGCATCAAAATTTCCACAACAAGCTTGTGATTTTCATCTCAATAAAAAAATACAGCACAAACGGCAAAAATACTCTCAGCTTATTTGATTTTTAGTATGGACAGATATCGGTGGCTTTAACAGAGGTAACATGAGGGCAATATATGTCGCACCTCATAACCCATCATTCGTTCTTCCGCCTTTGCCAAAGCATGAGATGTGCACCGCAGTTGTTCTTCCAGAGCCTCCCGAGACCGTACTCCTCTGTCTCTCTCTGCCTCTACCAATGCTTCAGCTTCACACCGGCTTGCAATGGCTGTCTGCTCCAATGCAGCATGAACTTGCTGAAGCAAGTGCTGTCCATCAGTGGTTAACATCTCCAGTCCATTGCTAAGCAGTAAGTGAACTTGAGACCTTCCATCTCTTTGTTGAATTCGGAGCTCATCGACTTCCCTAAAAAACTGCTCCCTCACATCAGCCTGTCACCGGACAATGTGGATTCTCAGGAGCTGAAATTTAGACCATCAACAGAAACGTCCAATTGTCCATCAGTGAAGCTTGCTAAAATCTTCAGATAACAGAAAGAACCACCCTAAATATTTGAACAAAATATCGGCATTTGAAAAAATTTGTAAAGAGCTCTATATGCCTTCATTACTCTCTCTCCTCTTCACCAGCACAATGAGCTTGGCTATTGTCAAGGCGCCGACGCATGGCAAATCTGATCGACAAAGTAACAAAGTACGGCATAGAAGGTCAGAAGAACATAGCATCCGACAAAAAGGGGAAAGACAAGAGGCTTTACCAAGGTAGATGCTATATTCATTGCACTATTTTCAGCATTCTCCCGGGCACTTGCAACCTGCCCAGCAAAATTAACATTTAAAGCAATGTGCCACCAGAAAAAATGGTAGCCCACAAATAGTACTAAACTTTACTCAGGAAAGCAAACTTTAACTCCGTTTGCAGCACAAATCCAGACATGGTAAATTGCATGGAAACACTAATTGTGCCATAATTCAATACTCCAGCTATCACTCAACATCAGCAGTGTTGAAAAACTTCACACGTTCGCAATATGTCAGACACTTACTTGATTCTAAAGACTTTTGTTTCATATCGTGCCCCAGAACAAGGAAACAGGCAATAGGCGACAAACATAAAGCACAACTCACCGCCTCCAGACTTTCTGTCGCCATTTTAGCCTCATCTCGAACTTTCGTTATTTCCACTTTAATCTCTTCCTACATACAATGATTCAAGCCTTTTTAGCTATACGAAACTGGACATGAAATCAAGTTCAGTTCTCCTATTTCAGCACATCTTCAAAATGTAAAAAATAACCAAGCTGTATACATAGCCATTTGTACTCCAAATTCCTATATTTGCCGAAGAGAAAAAATAATGAGCAAGAGCTCAAACAGAAAAAGATGTTCTTTCTTGCAGCCAGGAGCAAGTAACATACAAACTGAGAAGACAAGTAAAAGATACCCACCAGCTCCTTTTCTAGGAAAGTTACGTTTGAGTCCTTTGGTTCAGTACATTGTCGCTCTTTTGACAGTCCCATCTCCAAAAGAGGCCAGGTTGAAGCTTCATTTAGAATAATAGCAGCCACTGTTGCTGGCTCCACAGCGTCTCCTTCTTGCTCGAGGGAACAAAAGTTCCTCACGCTTCTTAACTCCTTCCATATGATTTGCAACGCCTGTCACAAAAACGAATTTATTCAGCCACAATTCTAACCAATTTGGCAACTACACTTTCACCGAATAAACCAATTAATATCCTGCAGAACAACATTTCTACATAATATATATACATATATACACACATACATATATAAATATTGAATACTACATACAACAAACAAGTAATTCGATATAAAAAAGGCTTACAAGCAACCAGTTTCTCTTGACAGCACCACAGACCTTTAGATGTGAGACCTAAAGGACACTAAGAATTTGAGTCAACTATCTCTTAAATAAATCCTGCCAAAACTGAAAACGTTTTTTTCTCCAGTTTCTCTCCACCCCCAGTTCTTAGATAGATTACAGCATCCTGGAGACTGTTTAGACCACAAACAGACTGGAAATCCAGAAACATGGAGTAGTTGAACGAATGCATGAAGCAACTGAATGGCCAAGTAGTATACCTTTCCAAGTAAGTTTGTTAAATCCACTGCAGCAACCAGCTGCGCTGCCTTTTGAGCTTCAACTTCTTCTAGTTGACAGTACTTGTTCTCCAACTCCTTTATCCTGCAACCCGTTTTAATTTGAAACATTTCTCATAGATGACAATCAAGAATTTACACACGGTTACTATCAAAAGACATTTCATCCAGCTGCATGTGAGGCAAAGCATTATAATACAAAAATGTTTGGAGATGTTATGGCCTCAGACTGGAATTGTAACAAGCCAATCTGCCCACAAAAAGGACCTCCAGCTTCTGATCTTTCACATCAGAGCTCTCTCAGAGATGCTTCCCACAGGAAACTTGCTTTTTCTTTCTACTTGGCATTTTCGCTCATACATGCAAGCACTTACTTGGACTCCAAACCTTCTTTGGCAATCTGTTCTGCCGCCATATCTTCTTGCAACGTCTCCACCTAAAGCAATATGGCCAACGGAAGGAGAAAGTTGTTTCAATTTACATGATTATCAATGGGTTTTAATCATGATTGTGACTTTGACAAATAAAAACAGGTTTTCATTGACTCTAGAGAGCTCATACAAACTAGACTCCAAACCATATGCAAAACATCAACAGGTGAAGCTTAAAGAGAAAGTACAAAAGCTTCCAAGTGATTCCATTTGGATTTCACAAACGGCGCAAGGAGATTAAATTGTTCAGTGGACAAGACTCACCTCAAGTAACGCCTCATCGCGCTCAGACAGAGCTGCCACAACTTGTGTCTGGTAGAACCTTACGTCATTCTCAACCCTCCTCACCTAATTCCCCACAATGCGCATTTGATGAAACATTAAAAATTGCCATCTGGTCCAAATTCACAGTTCTCTCCAAAATTTATGCCAACCAGGATCTGAACGCTGAGGCCATTTGCTACACTTGTCATTGATTTTAACCGCAGCCAGTGCAGGTAATGAGCCTACCTTCGACAAAGACTTACAGGCCTCAAAGTGCCCAAGGCCAGCCTCCGCAAACATACAATTTTGTATAGCTGGTTTTTCTAAGCAATTGATAAAAGGTCTAAACATTCTCAAAATGCAAATTATTGACTTTCCAGACTCTTTGCCAAGTCAAATGGCATAGGTCAAATAAGACAGAAACGCACAGAATTGCAATGAGTAGACCCTAGTATGGTCGAATTTATGAGCCTATGCAGCAAGGTTGAATAAAAAAACCTTTTCCAATTCAATCTTCACACTCAAGGTTGCATCCTCCTGCCACCAGGACCCCCCTGTAGCCGCACAGTGAACAACAGCATTGGCTCAACAAAGGAACAAAATGAGCCATCCAGGCATGTCATTACTCAACAATTATGAGTCACAGTAACTTGAGTTTTTTGGATACAAGATGGCAGTCCTACTCCAGTTCTGCAAAGCCCGTGTCATCACCCTGCTTGGTCAGAATGGCACTCGATGCCAGTAAAGCTTTGCTTGTACATCCACATCGACAGCAATCTTGTCGATTCCCAACAAAACTCATGCGAAGAGCTTGACACACCTGTGGACTATATACTGGGTTTGAGAAATTCAAACTTTCTTGGCCAAGAACCATAAATGAGCAGTTAACAACTGAGTTCTAAATTGAGAAAAGCACCCAAAAAAAAAGATAACAACATCAAGTTTGTTGATACATCGCCAAACCATAATCGCCTGACCATACATGAAGATCTAAAGCACATAACATGCACACACTGGCATAGATCGCAAGAGCAGTAAGAAACTAAGGCCTGAGATTGGAAACTATCCTGTGGGCCTTTGCTGTAGTCAACAAAACTTGTGATGCATCCACACTCTTGAAAGAAAACCAATTACATCTACTTGTATACTTGCTGCCAAAACATAGACCAGGCAGGATTTTCCCCATGGCCAAGTCATCCTAGTGAAACGAGTTCTGCAAATAATTGAAAATTTTGGAAAACAAAAGCACTTACATATGACAAGATAGCAACCATTTCTGACTTCTGCCCAACAAAGGACAGAACCAGTTGAGGGACTTGTGAATCAAATAAAATTACTAATATGTTTGAAAGGTGGTTTGCATTGCACCATCAAACTCTCGCAATAAATTAATAGACAGAATGCATAATTATCCTGACAATGGTGAGAGCTTCTCGATGGGATTTCAAACAAATTTGCAGGAATCTTCACCTTCCTGGTGCTAAAGAAGGGATACTTTTCATTCAAAATGCCTTACACCCCTTCTCCATCATCCTACCGACAAACATCTTGCTTGTCTACCCTGTACGCTGCTGTACGCTTGTACAGAACAGCGGTAAAACACAACCAGAAGAAAACAAGCCAAAACAAAACAAAAGAGCTCCAGATTCTTCCCATACCTTGGACTTTTGAAGTGCTGTGAATTCCCGTTGCAAGTCAGCATAATCCATAGTAAGAGATGCCACTTTGTGACGGCAAGCTGTCAGCTCCTGCTCCAATGTAACCGCCCTAACACCCGAACAGTGCACAAAAAGTATGTTTGATGACCGTAATCGCCAGCAAAAAAAGCACATCGAACAGATAGGTCCTTTTTACAAACTTGAAATTTTATGAAGTGCACCAATTTTTGGCTCGGTGAGCTGACTTCAAAGAACTAGAATAAAAAGTTTAACTACTCTAACAAAACCTGATGGGTTTCAACCAGCTAACAAGTGTTCTGAATTATGGAGATTCAAAAATGTTGAATATTGGGTGTAAAAACAAAACAAAAAAAAACACGTGTCAGCAACCAAGTTCACTCCTAATCATTGTCAGAATCAAGTTCAAACAATCAGCTAAAAACCACTTCATTTCAAGTGAAAACTGTCACTGCTCCAATGCAATTCTTCTCCATTCCCGCACAGTGGAGCCATACCGGCGGGCCTGCATGCGCGCCATGATGTCGAAGGAGGAGGTGGCGCCTGCCTGCTGCTTGGAGAGCGCCTCCACGTCCATCTGGAGCTCTCTTCTTTCTGTTCCAGGGACGGAATAAAATGACGTTCCAGCAAAGATGAGCTAGTCAAGATCATGTTTATGACAAACGAAATCTAGAAAGAGGCCAACCTTTTGATTAACAATAGTCTGGTGACTACATGACTGTATTGGAATGGTATTGCTTGAAGTGGCATAACAAAGCCTTGCGAGTGAGCCAAAAAGAACGTACATAAATCTACATAACCATGTAAGCAATGACAGAATTCAAAACAGCGAAGGTTCTAACCTGCTTCAAGCTGCGCAATCCTCACAGACATTTCCTGTACAGAGTTTGCGTCTTCCATTTCTCGAAATCGAGGCTGTCAAAAATTTTGCAGAACTTAAAAAAATAACAGAGATTAACAGTAAATTTACAAAAAACATCTGGAACGGCCAGATAAAAAGCCCATTATGAAAAGCTATGATTCTAGCAACATGAAAGAAAGTAAATTGATCATTATACTGATCATTATTAGGCTCCTAAATCAGTAAATACACTGTTATCTTTGTATAACCACTTCCTAATTCATATCTCAGACGCATGCATGCTTAGGGCCAGCAAGCTTCATAGTTCGTATACAATAATCAGCCTGTCAGTTGTCGCACTATAAATGTTCTAAAAGTGCGACACTCCGTCCTAGGAGAAAGAAATCAGCATACGGCATAGTTGTTCAAATCGTATTTTACTCACGATTCAAACCCGCGAATAATACGTAGAAATCGGAGAGGTCGATTTGAAAAAATCGGTTAGTGATTGTGAATCCGTACTATTTCGTACATGTAAATAAAATTGAATTTTACATGTACCGAAGTTTGTACATTTTTCGTACAATTGCCGTCTCTTTTCGTAATAGTCCGTACATTTTCTGTACAATTTCGTACATTTCCAATTTCTGTTCAGTTTACCGGACAGAAAGTACTAGGAAGTGCAATGTATCTTTTCGTCAAAGACCGTACACTTACTGTACAAAACCGTACAGTTACCGTAAAATTTCATACAGCTCCCGTAAATTGTCCGTTCAGTTTACCGGACAGAAAATACATCGCGTCTTTTTGCGGATTTTTTCAAAAGTCACGAATAATACGTAAAAATCGTTAAAAATGAAAAAATCGAACAACTAGGCCATACGGTATTTCAAAATTACGTGCGATCAATTTCTTGCGGCAGCATCTCGACGAAAAAATATAGTAAAGTTATCAACCGTACTGTTAACTGTACAACTGTACCTTGGGATGGGAAATTGCTATTCGGGTAACTGCGCTCGCACCCATGACCATTGTGGGCAGCCAACACTGCTAGATTCTCACTGTGTTCTTCAGTTGCTACTTGAAACTTTTACAGGAAGGCAGTCATAATTGTGTCGAAGGCCGTCTCATATATGAAAGCCTTATGAAAATCTAATGATAATGTTCTTTCCTCATTTTGTGACTAATTTTGCCGTCTAAGAGATTTTTGCTTCTTTATTTTAAGTTTTAGCATTGACATTGTAGCTACATTATTTTTACAACCCATGTCAGGTCAAAAATCTATTTTCATACCTGTCCAGAACTCCGCAGAAAAAGTTGAGGTGTTTGTGGATCAGCTTCCTAATCACAACGATGTGTTAGACTTGCTTAAAGCTGAGCAAGCGCCTCTCGACATATGGCTCGCTTTTGCGGTTAGTTTTTTTATTTTATCTACCTTGGATTTATTTTGAATTGTTTGTTGTAACGGACGTTTATACGTGCTGCCCATGTTGGTCTTTGACACAGTGGATAATATGATTCCTTAGTGAAAAATGTAAGCTTAGTATTCACGTTTTGCTATTTGCAGCTGGCTCCAGAGACACTCAATGTGATGTAATTTTGATAACAAATTTGGGAGTCATGTATTGATATCTTCAACCCCGCTGGATGAAACTGGGCAACGGTTATTGCAATTAGTGCAGAAATACAGTCCTTTTTTTTTTAAAGGTTTAATTTGCAATGGTATTTCCGATAGCATTTATGAACCTAATTTTTATTTCCCTCTTTGCTAATGGATATGCAACATCCTTTTTTCTTTTGTTCAGCGTGAATATTTTAAGCAAGGGAAAATTGACTCGTTCTTGGAGGTTCTTCAAGAGGGCTCCGGTCCAGGTATAAAAGTCGCTGCCCTTCAAGTCAGATAATGAGGAGGAAACAATGTGGTTTTATTCTAGAAATATTCCGTAATGTAACTTCAGTAAAAGTGGTATCGTGTCGTAGCTGTTGGCCAAAGATAGGGAAGGCTGGCTTTTAGGACAAAAAGTAGCTGCCGACCCCTACTGAAAGGCCAAACATAAATGTTGTCAGAGAGGGCAAAATTATATCAGGTCTTTGTTGGTTTAAGTCCATATGTACCCGGAAGGCCTTAAAGTGTACTCGGAACGAACTCAGTCTATCTAATCAGTTAGGTCCAAAAGTCGAGGTTATTGGTCCCTTCTTTGCTTGGCAGTAGTGTGATTTAAAAGAGGTGGAATTGCCAGTTAAGTGGTGCAAGCTATCTGTTTCAGGCTTTTAGGGATATTACTGGGGGTGAATTTTACAGAGGTTGATGAATTTTACGGTGATGTCAAGTATGAGCGCATTGCTATTCTCAATGCGTTGGGAGCATATTATACCAACCTTGGAAAAACAAACAAGCGGCAGAGGGATGAATACTTTATCAAGGCGGTAGATTTCTACAATAAAGCTGCCCGTATTGATTCACAAGAGCTCACCACATGGGTTGGCAAAGGTGCAACTTTCGTACATCCATTTCTATTTTTCTTTTTTCTTTGATAGAGGTGTAGCTTAACAATAGTGGCAGAAATGGATTAGTTACCTCTCTGATGGTAGCTGTGCTGAGTCTCAACTTTGGAAATATTTGTACAAAGATGGAGAGACAATTGAAATGTGAGTTGTTGGTTGGGAAAGCGGAGATCTTTCTGAGAAAGAGGAAATCAACCTTCTGATTGTCTGCAGAGAGGGAGATGGGAATGTACCAGGGCAGCTGCAGTTAGCAAAAGGCGACTGGGAACAGTCTGCCGAAATGTTCAAGATTGTGTTGCAGGAGCATCCTGACCATGTGCCTGCATTGTTAGGGCAGGTGTGTCAAGCTTTATCAATCAATTACCAACGGCCATTGCTCATGTCATGTGTTGTTAAAGTAGTTATTTGGGCAGAGTTGCTGCATGCTGAGCTTATGATCCTTCTGTCAATTGTTTATTGCAGTATTTTTAGTCTCTGCCTATATCTACAAATTGGCTCAGGTAGCTCTCTTGAGCAATTTTTTTTTTCTCTTGAGCAATTCTTTGGCTGGCTTGTGCAGGCATGTGTACTTTTTAATAAAGGAAAGGTTCAAGACGCACTAGCAAACTACAAGGTGAGCCAAATTAACAGTGTTGTTATAACCCACTATAGATGCTGGGAGGTTAAAATGACTGGTATCTGTGGTCCTTGATTGTTGGTTACTTCATAGCCAAGAGATTGCACTTACTCTGCAAATCCAGGAATTGTAACCTGCGAGGCACGACGTTGTTGAATCTTATTGAATAACTCATATGGAAGCCCCATCAAATGAAATTTAGCAGCTACCATGATGTTAGTCGACTTAATTACCTGTACAATTTTCATTCCAGCAATCACTTTTCAACCATATTTCAGGGTCCAAGTAAAAACAACAACCATCAGTGCAGATAGGTAAAAACTGTGATGGAAACCCTGGAACTAAAATTCGAAATGTGAGGAGAAAGTTTCTAATATGTGTTCTAAAATTTCCGAAATTCAAATGGGTACGAATGAAACAAAAAATGGTAAATTAGGGAGCATATTCAAAGACATGAGGATGTGCTCGTCAAAGGGAATATTTTTGTGAATTTTGACTCCCGGCAATGGCCGCCCCCCTTAGCTTTTCGATGTTTTTCCTGACAAGCTGTCAGCCACCCAAGTAAATGATTGATCAATCACATAACTCCCATACACGAAGTGACTGAAATTCAACTTTACGAGTTGGAAATGATATAATTTGGAATTCATTTGTGTTATCTACAGTTATCTCTGGTATGTTAGAAGGCAAAAGTCATTACTGGATCACAACAGAATCAGCAGAAGATGCTTTTAAACTTTCTTGATTCGTGCAAATACATTTTTTGTTTTTCAACAAAACTTGATTTCTAGTGGAGTCATTTCTGTTGGGTGCGTAAGTAGCCAGCTAAAAGTAAAATAAAAATACTGTCACTTGTACATAGAGATTGTAGAAAAAAGGTAATAGTAGCCACAGGTATTTGATTTGTTGCAACCGCTTTACCGGTATGATTTGGGGCTTGCTTGAGGTTTCAGAAAGTCTTGGAGGTGCATCCACGTTGCACTGCGGCGGTTCGTCTTGGGATTGGTCTTTGCCATTATCGTCTTCGCTCAACATTTCCTGCTCGAGCGGATTTCCACACTGCCAAGGCTCGTCAGTCGTTTGAACGTGTGCTGCAGGTGGAATCAATGGTCCTTTTGTTTTTCTATTTCACCTGTTAGAATTTTAGGCCTGCTGTGTACTTGGCAGTAGTACGACATTCATAAGAAATAACAGGGGAAAGCAATGTTAACTGTCAAATGACTCTACAGTCGGTCGTCTTGCAATCTTTAACTTTTAAACTGTTCCTAGTTGTTCTAGGCTGCAGGATACAGAATGCATGACTGTTGGTCTGAGGACGGTTCTATGGGGGCACTGAGTGCAGCTGGAGCCGGACAACGTTGAGGGCCTTGTGGCTCTCGCTATGCTAGACATCAACAGTGATGATGGTGAGTTTTTGTTTTTTTTCCAGCCTGCAAGATGTAATGGTCTTGTATGTGCATTTTCATAGATTGACAAAGATGGTACAACTAATTGATACGTGGGCAATACTATGCAGTATCAGATAAAATCAGACTGGCAGCAATACTGTGGTCTGATTCACCTTTATTTTGGAAGGGGTTTTTTTTGGTGCACTATGGAGTGTGATGTGTTTGAGGCATTTGGCTGGGTTGAATGTAGTTGAAGGGTTAGAGTGATCTCGGAACTCAAGACTAATGCATCAAGGTTCTGAGACTGCTAAAGTAAAGAGAATAGCACACGTAACCATCGGTTGTTTTTGTTTCTTTTGTATTTTATACTAACCATCACAGGTTGACATCTGGGCTTGTGGACTGACTTATAGAAATTTGCAAAAAATGTCATGCCTATGCAGTTTCCTTGGCCTTGGTTTATGAAATAAACATAGCCATTAACTACACTGTTTATTTACTATTGTTTCCTTTGGCCAGCAATAGTATAAAAGACTTTGGCTGAAATAGTACAGCTGTCGGATAGGGTGCAGTTTTCATACCCATGATGTTGATATCCATCCTTTAGTGATGTTTAGTTTCAACATATATGTGAGGTTATTATTTGTCAAGAATATTACAATATTTTCAAAGGGTTGCACGCGGCAGTGACCGTCGTTCGTCAAGCTTTGGAGAGAATGCGACGCGCGTTTGAGATCTACCCATATAATGCCATGGCTCTGAATCATCTTTCAAACCATTACTTTTTCACTGGTCAGCACCAGCTAGTAGAAGCACTTACCGAGGCAGCATTGACCTGTACCAATCATAGCAGCACTCGCGCTGAAAGCTACTACCACTTGGCGCGTTCTTGTCATTCAAAGGTGTTCTCATTTCTATCATCGCTTGGATGTTTTTGTCATACGTTGGCAGAGTTGTTAGTTGCTGAAATATGTGTCAATTTTAGGTTTTAAAGGGAGGGAGTACGGAGGATGTATCACTAGTTGGAATTGGCTCAAGGGGCTGTCATGTTGCCAATTAAATGGTCCACCTGATGAACCGATCTTTGCTTCCTATCACAGTGCTTTCATTGTTTCTTGTTGTCAGCTGTATCGATGGCTTGCAGGTTTGCATTGGGCTTGAGTGGTTTTTTACTTTTTTTGTATGTTTCATGCATGAAGGGAGATTATGACAAGGCTTCCTTCTATTATCGTCACGCGGCCCAGGAGCTGCCAGCTGGCAGCGACTTTACCCTCCCTTACTACGGTAAGTGGTGCTTTCCTGCATCTTCAATATTTAATCCTAGAAAATGATTTATTATTTCTGATTCCAATGCTCCAACTCACCGTCCTTGTCGGCAATCTTGATTTCTATGCTCACAATAGTATTGGTGGGATGTTTATGTCTATTCATGATTTTGCTCAGGCGGCAGTCTTTTTCCTCAAAATATGCAGATTAAGGGCTGAGTCACGCCCCATGATGAGTTTTTTTTACTTCTATGACGCTGTTCACGGGGAGATGAAGTTTAGCACAATAATTTAACCTTCATTGTTTTGCTTTATTTGATGTGCTCTGCTTTTTCTTTTTGTTTCTTCTTTTCTTTTTTGTATTTGTTGTTTCTTTGTCGTTTAAATGTTTACATTGGTGTTGGGCAGATCCTGCAACCATGTTTATACAACTGTGTGGCATGCCTGCCATTCTCAAGTTATGACTTCGCTCAAAATCATGGTGATGTCAAGCATATCTTGTTCTTGTACACCCAGAACGTGTAAAACCTGTTTATAATGTAAGTTAGCTGAAAGAAATTTTGGGGACATGTAGGGCTGGGCCAAATTCACTTTTATCGTGGAGAATTGGAGAAGGCTTTGGCTGCTTTAGACAAAGTTCTTGCAGCGCAACCTTCCAATGCTGAAGCCCTGAAGGTATTTTCCAGAGGTCTCAACCGCATCCGTTGGATCGCAATAATCTGTTGATTGTTGGCGATCCACGCGTTATGGTCTTGCAAAGCAGGAGGTACTAAAAAGGACTTAAGTGGGAAGGAGAGGGGTGCAGGTGGTGGGTAGTATCCAAGCGAGGCAGGGCCGTCTGGCTGATGCATTAACCACTTTCAAGAAGGTCACATCTTTACATCCCTCTGATACACAGGTACATTTTTTTTCCGCAATAGTGGATTAAGTAATCGAGTGGAACTGGTCCGTCGGGGGCATTCATATGTCACTTTCAATCATAGACGTTGTATGTGAATTTTTGAGTGCCTTTCACGGAGACATAGGCAGCATTTCTGTCCTTCAAATCACTATCTGAAGGGAAGACAGAGAACAGAAAAAAAGAAACGACTAAGCATGTTAGGACAGTGATAGATAAGGATAGTGTAATCTGCTCAGAAGTACATGTTTTTTTTACCCCATTAGTCCAAATATGACTTCAAAAATGCTTTTTAAAGTGCCCAAGAAACTAGAGTAGCTTTTTGCATTCTTACCTTGGACCCTGCATTCTGTAGTTTTTGTATGTAATTTCTGGGCATATCTCTGGAACCCTGTCTGAAATTGTTCAGGAATTCAGATTTTAGAAGTATGACAGTTGTGGAATGGTACATAATTTCCATATTTTGTTGTTTGGTTCTGTATCAACTGATCCAGAGTTTGTTCACTCTTGCTAAGACCCGTTCTTTCCATCACTGGGTAATTTGTTGACAGTATTACCGCCTGAAATTGCTCCTGACGTTTTTAGTATTACGGTCATTGCCATTTTAAGTTGGAGTCCGTTAGCAACTATTATGCATTGTGACCCGTAACATGATGAAGGCAAAAGGGGAGGTCAGTTTCTCACATGTTGTTGATTCTGTTGATGGCAATCTTGGACATTCTTTTCACAGGCTTGGATCGAGACTTCTGAATTACAGGTGGCAAATGACTTTGGAGGCGCATTACAATCTCTACAGCGGGTAAGACTTTGGACCTTTGAACTGTTCTCATTGTTTTTTCTTTTTTCGTCTGAAAGGATTATTCCAAATAGCTGTGCTGCAGAACCCAGAGTGTAGGTCAGTGAGGAAACCCTGCTTTTAAAAGTGCTGGACCTCACATGAAAGCTTGTATTTGTTGTCGTTGTTTGTCAGGGAATTCATCCAATGTTAAATATATAGTATTTCTGTACATAGACTGTACATCACTCACCATGTTCCGTATAGTGAGTAGAACTATATTTGAAATACCTGTGAGGATAATCGATGGCGGTCAGGTCAGTCTGTATGCTGTTTGAAATTGCCAAACAAGCTGCGATAGGCTGGGACCAGGGGGGCTATTACAGGCTCAATCTTTGTTGATACAACAGCGAAGAAAGGTCCCATTGGAACTCCTTAACAACATTGCAGTACTTCATTTTCTGCGACATGACTACCCGGTGAATGTTTATTCTGACCTTGCCATTTATGCTCTGTGGTGTTTTCGGTTCGACTGTTTGGCGTATATTTGTTTTCATACTTTCTAATATGTGCATGTGACTTACACTTTCTTTACCTGTTTTGTCTGTCTAAGGAATGGTCTTATGTATTCTTCCTGGAATGTATCTTTTCAGCCCCTGATGTAAGTTAGCATGCAGAGGCACGTTAGGACAATGGTACAATAAATGGTAAGATAAGCGAATAAATGATACAAGAAATATTAATACGGTCAATGGTACAATGAATGGTAAGATAAGTGAATAAATGATACAAGAAATTTTAAAACGGTATGTACTCTGTAATATATCATGCCTATGTGTTAAGTGTTATGTGAGGTATGAGTGAGCTTATGTAGTTTTGCAAAAGTTGTCAGATTGTGATACTATTTGTATCATAATTTCTTGGTAATCTGTATTTTTTTTTCTTTTCTGTTTTGTTACAGCAATAGCTATTCAATGACCCTTGTAAGAGCCAATTAAAACTGTGAAACAAATCATTAAATGCATACCTTTTTGGGATTTTTCACTTGGCCACCTGGCTTGGGCATAAATTCCAGTCTCCATAGGTTTTGCTACTATCTATTCTGGTTAATTGTTGCTGTAGCCTTAAAAAATATATTCAAGGTTATCACAATGTAGACAAATCTTAAAGTTACAATTTATATGCTATAATTTTCCTCTATAAGTACTTTATTTGTTTTAAGCAATATTTTTGCATTTGCTATTCTGCATCTGTGTCCTGCAGTATTAACATATCTTTGGTGGATTTGCATTTTCTTTGTCAATAAGTTCTGCAACATGTTTGAAGATCGGTTAGGTTCCACTTCAGCCTCTAGTCATTTGGAGAGTTGTCCTTTTTTTGCTTACTTGTTTCCTCTTTATCCGGGCTGATGGAGGGCAGGCTACAATGTCAGCTTTGAAGGAGGCATTGGGTTCTGGATCTTGGACAGTTATTTTAGAAGGTCCAGGACCAGATGCAGCAGCTGCAAATTTTGGCCCCATAGAAAGCAAAGCTGATATGAATGGTTATCATGAAGAGGACAGCAAGGAGGTTAAGGAAGTGTCAACAGAGATAGTGGCAGTGGTCTATAATTTGGCTCGGCTCCACGAGGAGCTGCATGAGACGAATCGAGCTGTTGCGCTGTATCGTCTCATTTTGCAGAAGGTGGTTATATTTTCTGCTGCATTGTACAATTATTAGAGCTAATAACTCATTCAGTGCCAATTTTTTCTTGGCATTTGACCATAGTATCATCAACTTTTGTGCAAGCAGGCAGAAATTGTCCATGTCAAATTTACCTAAATTAAATTTATGAATATTAATTTTGCTTTATCACTGATATTTTATTTGCTATAATAACAATATATGTAGTTTCTTTGTGTTTCTTTCTTTATAATTCTATAGTGGGCATTGATTGTTCTTTCCTTGAAACTTAATCTTCATGATAATGCGGCATGGGACGATGGAGAATTCTGCATTCTTGTGCCAATGTATATCTAGTTGGTGAGCAGGAAGTCTTTTTTTGCTTTGGTTGACATCATGATGTGCACCGACAGCTCTAAAATGGGGGAGGGGGTGGGGAGGTTGTTATCTTTTTGGCATTGAAGGTTTTGCCTTTACACATATCATTACTGACTTCTAATTGGTGCTTTTTTGTTTTGATCAGCATCCTTCTTATGTGGATTGTTACCTTCGTTTAGCAATTATCGCTCAGGCACGATGCAATTGGGTCAGCAGTTCCAGTCTGGTAAGATTTCGTGTCTTTGACTAAAATTAGATCAGTCTAGAAAAGTAAAGCTTGTAAGTCTTATTAAATGGACAATGTATTTGTAATGCATGGCTTATACTTCTGTGTTCCTGTCTTTTAAAACTATCGTTCCCCAGATGGAAAATGCATAAACTTCAACCTTCTCAAGAATAGGGATAATTTTGTTAGAAAGTCCCAACTGGGTCCTTCATGGCAGACAGGAACAGGAAAGTGGTTTGCTGATTTTAGTCTACTGAAAACAAACAGATCGTGAAAACATGGAAACATTTACTTGAAACACATTTGTTCATTTGGAGATTAGCTTTCAGCAATGTAGAAGGTTTGTCGGACTGATTATATTTTTGTCAGACACTTGAAAGCATTGCGTGTTCGGTGTGTGGGCTCGGGTGAGGAATTCAGATAGAAACGGCTCTTGCAGTCAGTCCGGGCAATATAGATGCTCTCCTTCTACGAAGCTTGGCGGAAGAGAAACAAGATGATATGAATTCAGCTAAAGAATTCATCAAGAAAAGTATGGAAGGATCAAGCGGCAATCCTCCCACACCAGCTTTGCTGGCCATGGTACAGCCCATTATGTCTCTCATTGGGAGTTGGGGTTAGCAATTGTAGAGCATAAGCAATGGAGGTGAAGTTATGGAGTTCTTTATGACCTACCCCACATGGTAGGCAAATGAATGGGCTGCGTTTTAGATTGCTCCTTGAGGTGAGGTTGCCGACTTACTTCTACTAAGGAAGAGCTTGAAAGTTTTGGCGTTTGGTCGGTAAATTAGGTAGGGGGTTACTAGCTTTGTGGACATAAAGGAAATGTTCCATGTTCTTTGTCAAGAATAAATCGAGCATCGTTATCACCCTTTTTTTTAAACCTTAAAGGACAAGGTAATGTTATTAGCACTATTTGCAAGTGCACACAACATTCACTAATAGCAAAAGTACACACAGTTTGATCTCGTTGACTGATCCTAATATCAGTCGAAAATCTGCATTACTGGTAACTTTTTCTCTTTTAGTGATGCCCGGTGTAGTCTGTTTGTTAGTCTCCCTTGGCTCTCTATATGAACGTTGGCCTCATAAGCCACTGCCATGTGGATTTGCAGGGAAACTGGAACCTGGCGATGAGCACACGACCCTGGAAAGATTCAAAAGCAGAAGCACTTTACCTGGACAAAGCGCGAGAATGTTTCCACAAGGTCAGGCTGCTTGTTTGCAGGAGTTTTCCAATTCCTTGTCCTGTCCTAGTAGAGCCTTAAACGAAGGACAGGTATTTTTACATTAATTTCTTTTACATAATACTGCAGGCTCTGATGAAGAATGCCAGCAACATGTATGCGGCAAATGGAGCTGGTTGCGTCTTTGGAGAAAAGGGCCTTCTGGATATGGCGAAAGACATCTTCAATCAGGTACAGATTGATTTCTGTTGGTGAAGAAAACCATCTCAAACATGAGGCGATCTTTTTGGAGACTTGTCTTTCTGGCCCCAATCTCACATTCCTGTTAGTGAGGTTTATGATTTTAGGTCCAGGAGGCAATAGCCGGGACTGGACTGTTGGATGCTCCTGAAGTATGGACCAACCTTGCACATATCCATCTGGCGAAGTCGGAGACAACTCTTGCTATCAAAATGGTAATTTCGTCCCTTACAACGTGTTGAATTCTAGTTACACTTTGTATTTTTGTCCTTCCTCATGTCAAGGAGTGTTGTAAAGCATCTTGATTCCTAGTCCGTCGCTTTGGAGAAAATTAGTGTTCCTGACATTTCCATGTTTTAAATCCAATTTATCTTTCATTTCTGTTTCCTTCTCTCCTTCCTTGCAGTCCACTACTCTCTCCCCTTTCCTCATCATGCATTCTTTTTGTTTCACTTCTACCTCTCATTCTGCTTCCAAATTTTTACAATAGTTCAGAAAAAACCAAAATAGTTATGTTAAGGTCGGGTCCACAGTTAAAGGGGAAACTGTCTTACATGTATTTGCTTTTCTATTTCAACATGTCTTACTCAGTATCAAAACTGCCAAAGACGATATCATTATGGAACAGATGCCCAAGGGCTTCTTTATTTGGCTCGAGCCCAGTATGAAGCAGAGCAATATGAAGAATCCCAGCGAACCCTTATTCGGGCTGTTCATATTGCGCCCACCAACTACACTCTTCATTTTGATGCGGCAAACGTGATGCAAAAACACGCCAATGTGACGCTGAAAAAGGAGAAACGTACCGCGGAGCAGGTGAATAAAAGGCAGGCTTTGTTGTTGGGCACCACAGTTTCTAACGATTAACAATTTGTTTAGGTTTTGAGTTGAGACCAGATTTTCTGAGACAAAGGAAATGTTTAAATGTTCAATGTGGGGTTTTGCAGGTTCGTCATGCAGTGGCTGAGCTCAAGACAGCAGTGCGTATGTTTGAACAGGTATACGATTTTACCACTAATATATGGATGTTGTTGACAGATTTGTAGTTAACATTATCAATTCTAATTCACACTGATGTTGATAATCTGCCAGTTTATGTCCATTCCATGCCGACTTGTGTTTTTGACTGAACAGGTTTAGCTCATTCACTTTAAATCCAATAAATAAGACTTGGTGCATAAATACTGTAGCCAGGCTGAAGACCCATACCGCGCAGTCGTGATACGGAGATAAAAATGGACAAGTTTTGTGAATCGATTCCACAAGAAAAACATTAGCCTGTGATTTGCCGCAACAGTCTTCAACCACAGTTACGATAGGCAACCTCGATGGGCTCTATTGTCCTTTTGATTTTTCAGCTAGACAAGAAAGACAGATCTATGGGTGACAGTGAAATCTCATAAGTCTTTTCATGTATGGCACACCAAACATAGTGAAATCATCTTAATGAATAGGCCATCGTCTTAGTTCCCTTCCCATTCGAAGCGGCAAGTCGGCAATTTTTTCTATGTGGACGCTCTGAATTGGAGATGTTCAGGAAGGCTTTCAGAGCTTTCCAGCTCAGGCTGTTGCTTTCTCTGTCTGGACTTTGACCACCATGGATGAAAATTGCAGTATGGCCATGGATTGTCTCTTATACAACCTCTCCAGTTTCTTGCTCGTACTTTCCTGTCGTGTTTTTGTCTGTATCAAAGTGTCTTTGTTTTGCACTGAGTTGCTATCTTTCGTCATACCTCCAGAGTTTTTCCCCTGTGCATTTTTTCCTTTTTTAAGGCATAACATTTCTTCTTGTTTTTTTGCCTTGAATTGTTTTTGTTTCAACTTCGATTCTAAAGCTTTCAGTTCTGGGAACTCAGCCAAGCCATGGATTTGACCAGACGAAAAGCAAGCTACATCTGGATTATTGCAAGGTATTTATTAGCTTATGTACTTTAGGTGATGCTTATCAAATAAATTCTGAAAGCTCGCCCTGTTCTGAAACTTCTCCCTGGCGTGAGTTTTTTTTACTTTGGGTGGGGGTGGGGTTGCAGGTGCTTCTGGATGCAGCCAAGGCACATTTGGAGGCAGCAGAGAGAGAGGAACAGCAAAATAGGGTGGGGCCCGGGTTTCTACTGTTCTGGTCTACATTAACCACAGACTTTTTGGCATTGATGTAGTCATGGGTGTCATGTTGCCTTAATCCCAAGTGCTTTGCGAAATAGCAATGAATTGTATTGTTAAAGGTTAGGTTGGTTTCTTTGCTAGCGTTTACTTTTGAGCATATTGTGCTGCGTGTGAGCGTCCCTTTGTCGTTTTTCGTCTGTTTCAGCAAAGACAGGAGGTGGCCAGACAGCAAGCCCTGGCGTCGGAGGCACGACGAAGAGCGGAGGAGGAGAGGAAAGTCCAGGTAAAATCCCATTGATTCGGAAAACGTTTTTGTAACTTGTATTTGGTAAATGCACATAGAAGCTACACTTGGCAGTGGGGCTCACAAGGGTCTCGTGAGTGTGTCCTTGTCATTTGCACCATGAAAATTCTGTGAAAGGTCGGCAGCGGTTTAAGAGTCTGAGCAACTTGTGTAAGTTGATAAGAGATTTCGGTGTGTGGATGGACTTTCGATGTTTGTCCTTAAGATTCTCAATATTATTAGGCCATTCATCACTGTTAATGTGGATTTTATTCAGCAAGCTCACAAATGTGTTACCATTGTTAATCAACAATAATTTTGTTGCAATTCTTCCAACTGGGTTTGTTATGCACTTAACTTGAAGATGTTCAGTTAGTCTACCTGTAAGTAACCGTTAAATATTTCTAGTTTGTGTGGACATCAAACGTCTGTCAAAGGTTCAGTGAGAGTTTTAGTGAAGACAGTAATTTGGGGGGGGGAGGGAGGGTCTGCAGGAGGAGAGATTGAAAAGGGAGGAAGAAGAAAAGAAGGCAGCGGCTGTGGAACTCGAATTCCAGCGCCGAAAGGTACACAAATCATCAGTATCAGTTTTGCTTTTGTAGTATGTGATTTTACTATCCTTGCTAATCCACACAAAATGCTGACATAATTTTCATAGGTTCATTGTTTTAACAAAGAACAGATTCTCCTAATCCAACACAGAAACCCAGTGTGTAGCCAATTTTCATAAATATTGTGAGCCACACCAATAATGGTGAGCAGAGCAGGTGATTCCATCAATGGATGTGTGAATTTATCAAAGTACAGGTAACTCCTCGGGTTGGTTCGGTTTGTATATGTTCAAATTATCTGAATTTGGGAGTAAGTCACTTTCTAAACATTTCCATCAGCAAGTTTTCACAATATTGGAGGGTAGAATCAGCCCATGATAATTTCCTTTTTCCATGTATGTTGTGAGACAGGCTTCTTGGAAAAAGACAGCAGCACCAGAGGAAGATGGGGATGGAGGAGAAATGCCACAGCGTAGCAAGAAGGAGAAGAAAAAGAGGAGAAAAAAGAACCTAGAGGAGGCACATCCCACCGGTTATGAAGACGAATACATGGAAAGCCAAGGCTATGAGAAAGGCCGTGACAGCGATAATGAGAGGGAGGCATATTCAGAGCCAGCGCGAGGCGGCAGTTTCCGTAAGCATTCAAAACAACACGATGATGACATGGAAGCTCACGCCGACCTCATGGACGACGATGTGGAGGCTAGGGAAGTCGCGGTATGTGATCATTTATCAAAACGTTGTGGGATCATAAGAATGTCCTTTTGGTTGGGCTCAAGATGCAAACCACATGCCTCTCCCTCTCTCTCTCTCCCTCTCTCTCTCTCTCTCTCTCTCTCTCTCTCTCTCTCTCTCTCTCTCTCT